>JAQQAE010018047.1:0-11296 GCA_029823295.1 Pseudamia nigra
CTTGTGCAACCTCATTATCTCAGTTTTTTATTTTTAATTCACCTCCCTGAAAGATTTCAGTTTGTTTTTCAATTGCAAAAAAGCGTTCTAGAGGTTATAGGTCACATTAAAAATGGAAAAAGTTGTGAATTAATTTATCTTGGTGTCACCTTTTTACCTCATAAAAACCTGGCATTTGAACAGCGGTGTGTAAACTTTTGAGATCCACTGTGGTTCCTGTATCCTCTCAGCATGACGATGCTGAGAGGATACAGGGCGGCGCCCTAACATAATTAACATTTCAAAGAGCTTTAAATCATTTTAGGGACACATACGCCCTGTTGGTCCTTCTGATTCTCCAACATGTGTTTACAATAAAATATAGGCATTCACATGAGCCTACATTGGCAGCTTTATATCAGTCATGATAAACTATTCAGTATAACTGCTTTGAATCCCCTGAATATAATCTAGGTCTCCTGTTCATAATACAGTGTGTAAGTCTGTAAGGCAAGAGCACCAGCTCTTTCTCTCTCTCTCCACTGCAAGAAACAAGTAGCAGATGCATCCAAAAGCTGTTCGCATGTAACAGACGGTGTCTCGACAATCTGAAGGTGAATCGCAGATCACGTTGTTAAGAGTGATTTTATGCTGCACTACGTCCACAGACGTCCGGTTTTCTTGACGTCAGGAGAAGTCGGAGCGGACCCGGCGCTGCGCACAAGCACCAGCACATCGCTCCGAGAGGGAAGGGGAACGCATCATAGCTACACATCATCGCCATTTAGGTATGCTTTACTCCACTTACACAACAGCGGATATACCCAGTCAGGCGGCAGCAGTCGTGCAGTGATTGTCTTTCTGCAACAGAACTTACAGATTGTTTTTGGGAGGGCTTCCATGCTGCATGTCTGCAGTCTCCTGATTTAACCCTAAGATGCTGCCTTCATTTGACTGCCATACCCTTGAGCGCTGCAGCGCGGCTCGCACACCCACGTCGCCTTCTCTTTTTTGTACATTACCTAGATGATCACCAGCACAAAAACGGAATCGTCTCAGTATTGCAGACACATTGCACGGGTATGGTTTAAAATGCCCAGTCAACCTCTTGTATGCAATTAACGCCCTGCCGCCCTAAGTGCACTGTGCTGCAGTTTTCATTTAACCAGGGCTCCAGCAGTATTTGTAGATACTCGGCTCAGGGCAGCCTAACCCAATTGTTTAAAGCTTCACTTGATAAATATTGCCCAGGTCCTGCAGCTGGTATCTGCCTGCATGTGATTTTGCGACGATATGGTTTCTTGCACTGCTTTCACTGCACTGTTCGCCCTACTTTCAAGCTGATTATTTGTTGCTATTATTTTTGGCCAGCCGGCTGTCAGCAAAGTCTGCCTTGGTTGTATTGTGGCCTCTACACTGTCGCTGTGTAGGTTTTGTCCTCATTTATTGCATGTACCAGTGGAAAGAGCCATAGAGATTTCTGTTAATGCTTATGTGTGGCTTGTACATGCTTTGTTCTGTACTGACTTCACTTTTCATATTTAACAGAATAAAGGCAGTGCAAGTGATTTGGTGCCAACTTGCTGTCATCCAGGCCAATCAAACTTTCTGACTTTAAAAAAAGAACAGAAAGGTTGCAATAAATAGAGCATATAACCTCTGTATATCGAAACAGTTGAATATCAGTCCTCCTTGATCGTGACAGACATTTCAAGTTAATACTTAAATGTTTTCCCTCAATGTGTTCTAGACTGCTGTTTGAGTTTACAACAGAGATATGATCAAATTGTTGTTTAAGAGACTCCATAATCAGACAGAATGTACAGCTTTATCTATATCTGATAACGCATGTGGTGGAACGTCTGTCAGTCTTTTTACTGGTTTTCTCGTGTTGTTTTTGCCCCATAGCTCTAGTGTGGCGAATCCGATCAGTGTTGTAGGATGCCTCTTGGAGAGGATGGAAACGGATGGAAAAAGAAGACATCAGACATCAAAGAACATTATGACTTCAAAGAAGTGCTGGGAACGTAAGTTGAATTGGCACAAGCCAGTGAACTGGTAGTCGGACTGTGTCAGGGGTCCGGAGGGGTCTCAGAGTTTCCAGATTTAATTTTTATGCATGGAGTTGTCATAGTTATTCTTTCAAAGTTGGATGATTTTTCACATGATAAATGCTTTAAGTTCCTGAATTGATTTAATTTAGCTGTTATGTGTTAATTACCTATGGTGCAGTATGAGCAAGTCAGGGATGAAGATTGATGGCTTCTATATTAAAGTTGGCAGCAGCGATTTCTGTCCTTTTATGAACAGCACAGATTATGATAAACTTAAAGAAAATGAGTAATCAAATGAAGTGTGAGCTGTGTTATGCATGCAGTTAATGGGAAGAAAGCAGTGTCATCACACAGCACCATCAAATTTATGCAATGCTGGAGCTTGACCTGATGCAGGCTTTTTGAAAGCTTAGGTAAAGAGATACCTCAGGGTGGGCTTCCCTTCATCTCCAAAGAAGTGCATTTTTTGGCAGTTTGTTGTGTGCATTTTACTCTGCAGTTACAACTGTATTTACATAATGTACAGACAATGAGAAAACTGATCCATCAATAGTGACGCACAGCTTATTTTTGCTTCACCGCTTCCTACAGGGTCATGTGTCCATGTTGTCAGGACTGTGGTGTTTGAGTCTGGACTCTGGAGTTGAGTCTCTGAGTTGCTGTTCCTGGTCAGCACTGAGTGTTGACTCAACTCTTTCCCACACATTTTTTAGTATTCAAACATTTTCCTCGTTTCTAACCTATGAATGGTGAAAATATTTTGCATGATTAGAGTCCAGTTTTATAAAGATGCTGGCCAAAGTCAGAGAAAACAAGCAGTGGATTTGGACTTGGATGCAGCATAGACTTACCCAAAATGGCCTTTCCTGTTTCATGGATTGAGATGATGCATCTGTATTTGAGTTTTTGTAAGAGCCTCACATGAGTTTTAGTTGTAGGTGTTATTGTGTTTGCATGCTTACGGTGTGTTTGATATTGAACAAATCAGTAGTCTTTAATAACTTTTGTGATCTATACAGCCAATAGCAGATGCCTCACCGTTATTTTATTGTGTCTGTTCCACTGTCTGTACTCATACCAGTCATGTGTACCAGTGCTGGGAGAGCTGGTTATCACAGAGATGTAAATATTTAGCCTGTCCTACATGGTGAGACTGTTTTCCTGTCATCAGGGAAGACTATTAGGTTTAATACATGAATGAATACAGGGCACTTAAACACTTTGTAAACACATTTTCTGGTGTGTATGGCTCCAGGGAAGACATAACAATTCTGCAGGATTCTCAATCAGGTACTGTGCTGAAATCATTTATTATCCACAGATTATAACAAACCACTCAGTGAAAGCTGCCTCTTTTTATCCCTATTCTATCTAAAGGTATCTGTCATGCAGTTACACTGTCATCTGATGATGAAATAGGACAGACAGTCATAACCCTAGTAATCAAGGAAAAAATTCTGGATTAAGATTAAATAAATCAATCACAGCTGCCAGGCTCATGTCACCTGAACACTGCTAAAGATCAGTTAATCTGGGTGAAATCTGATGCAACCTTTTCCCCTTTGCACTGACCTTGTTTACAGTATATGTACTAAAACAAATAGATATTGAATTCAAATTTGTAGTTCATCTGCCTTCAATAAAATCTGCATTTCAGGGGCGACATATTTTTTCAGGTTTTAAGCAGTGATTTGGAGGCAGTTATAATGAGATCTGGCCTGAGACAGACTTGTTACTGTGCTCTCCACTGGGACAGCATTGAGCCCACCCAGATGGTCAGGGGGCATCTCTCCATCCCCAAAGTAAGTCCAAGCGACCTAGCACATGTCCACCTGCGACAACACCAATGTGCCATATGGAGAGTGGTTGTTTTGTTTCTTCTTGGAATCGCACCTGCTTCCCTGGAGAGGCTGCACAGAATCAGTTATTAATGACTGTGCAGCTCTCGTTCACATCCAAAAAAAAATGAAACAGCAGAGTGTAGATGATACGACTGTCAGTAGGAGGATGTCAAATAAGTCATTCTGTTTGGCAGAGCTGAGGAGCCATGTACTGAACTCTGACACTGCATATTTGAGATTTCAAAGCTGCTACTTAGAGCTAATAACTACTGTTACAAGTCCACTGCGTCTCAACAGGAACTTAAACAGTGATTGTAATTTGACGCACGATATTAAGGATTATGTAACAAGGATTGCAAATGTGTATTTCCTGGATAGTATGTTCGAAAAAGTGGAAAGCCGTAATAAAATTCTCTCCCCGCTGTCAATATAGCCAGACCTGGTAGAGGGCAGAATTAATGTGCTGATGGAAAGCTCCTTATGCTTGGAGAGAAGATTATAGACAAGCTTTAACCAGGAATTCAGTGTGTGAAGTTAATTGATTTATGTTGAAATATTATATTCAGATTCAGCTAATCCTCACAGTTCTACCTTTGTTGAGGATCCACTTGAGGACGAGTTGTCTTCGAGGCCGGGTTTGCTGATGAAAAATCTCCCCTACTCTTCATGTCTGTCACCCTATGGCTGCATGTGTTTTGACATTTTGTGATATTTTCATTGATACCTAAGCAGTATCATTGATCTAGGTTAAAAATGAATAAGATAGGCAACCAGTATTTAGCTCTTCAACAACTCTCGTCAGTTTTTCAGAGTTGGGAGTGTGTTTCTGAGTGGCTGTAAAAGTTAAGCTGCATAAAATACATAATTTAGACGCAGAGTGGCAGGCATACCTCTTTTAGAACAACAAATAAGGTTGAATAAAGTACTTCTGGAGTTACATTGTCTGTCTTGTTGATGCCTGCTTTGGCATCCTCCAGAAAATATTCAAATTCAAACATCATAAAATAAAGTAGAACTGACATAAAAACAGGGAGCAGTATTATCCACTGTAGTTTCTTTTCACAGTTAGAAACTTAGTTTTTTTTAAATTTTTGAAATAACTGTTAAATAGATGAAGATGCTACATACATGATGACATTTGTGCTCCCTTACTGTTTCAGCCTTCTAAACACCTGCGTCGCTGAGGTCGTGCATGATGACGTCAGAATGCAAAAGATACATTCCGGTTTTTAGATTAAGCTAATACTGTATCTTACTACGCTGCTATGGAAAAGTAAAAACACTTTTACAAGTTTCCATTGTGGGCTACAGTGACATGTAGATCAAACAAACAAATCAATGCCCCCTTACTGGTGTTTCACATACACATTTTCTTTTTCATAAGTGGGCGGAGTCACAATGGTGGCCATATCACATTGGCTGTGTTCGAAATGACTACTACTTACTACTGGCGTACTGAGTCTGTCCAAAAATAGTAAATATCAGATAGTAGGTGAAAAATCTCCAGTATGTCAAAAGTACCAGCATGTATACTGATCCACAGAAATTTTGCATCATCCTGTTGAGGTGTCTGCCTGACATCCTGCAACCCACAATGCATCATGATCAGCCCCTTTTCCTCTTCATCATCTAATGTGGGGCCATGGTCAGCGTAATTAATGCATTATCCCTGCCTGCTGTGGGAGAATTCACTATTTAAACACAACACAAATATGCAGAAGCACCTGAGGAAATGTAGACAAAATCATACTTGTACTGTGGAGGAGATGAATGTCTTCAGATGTGATCCATAGGACTATTATAGTGTGATAGATTTTCAAACAGATAATTATTTACAGCAAAAATAGCGTGTTCTTCCAGTTTGACACATTCAAACAAGCTAATTAGCAGCTGACACGTTAAAATGAAACCAAGAGCTGGGCAATGAAACAGGAATTATAGTTATTGTGATCATTTCAATTTCAACACCAGTGCCTAATATGAATGATTTAATTTACATAAAATAATTAGACGGAGTTTTTCTTTTTCAAAACGGCGTAAACTTCTGTCAACATCAGTTAACAGCTGACACATACGGTAACTGTTTCCATGGTGGTCTTGTGACCATGCAGTATGCTACGTTAACGTTCACATGTAACATACAACAGGAGTGGGCACCTGCAGTCGTGTCTCTGCCCTGTCCACTGTCGATGACCTGCATCAGGTGTGTGCATGAGGGCAGAGATTGTTAGAAAACATACAGGACACCAGCCTTCGAAGTCTGGAGTTGGCCACCACCTGTGTACAGTGAAGTCAGCAGGTAGCAAGTAGCAGATAGCAAGTACCGTATTTTCTGGACTATACGTCGCATTTTTTTTCATAGTCTGGCTAGGGATGGGACATATAAACAGGAGCGACTAATATATGAAAATAGTTCACGTGTTCATTGTTTTCACACTGACAGCCGTGAGAGGGCACTCTAGGCTTGTGTACCTGCATCTGCCGCACCTGTATCACTGACAATTTAAAATGTAAACATTACCAGTAACAACCATACCTGCTATCATCCCTGGAGACTTAACCAAACGTACTCCAGCCACTTGACATCTCAGTGAACCGGAGCAGTTTTGCGTCACCTGTGGGAGCAGTGGATGATGGATGGAGAGAAAAGCTTCATGGTAACCGGGAGGATGCGCCGTGCAACTTTCCTGGAAGTCATCGGATGGATCGACAAGGCATGGACTTGAGTGACAAACGAAACCATCCTGTGGGGATTCAGAAAGACCACAATAATTGGAAATGGAACTGATGCTGAGTGTGGCGGCAGTCACGCAGAGTAGGGAGTGACGCGTCGTCTCCCTCCGGAAGCGACACCGAGGAGTAAGAATTTAAAGGATTTAGTGATTAGGAGTAAAATCGTGACTTTGATGAACTTGTTATATTATGTTCTTTATGCTATAGTTACGTGAATAACTTAATATATTACGTTAACATACGAGACACCTATTCAGCCTGTTGTTCTGTATTCTATTACTATAACTTGCCTTTCAAGATGAAATGTCTGTTCTTGGTGTCGGATTTTGTAAAATAAATTTCCCCCAAAAATGCGATCTATAGTCCAGTGCGACTTATACACGTTTTTTTTCTTCATTATGCATTTTTTGGCTTGTGCGACTTAAACTCAGGAGTGACATATAATCCGGAAAATACGGTAGTGGGGTATTTCGAACACAGCCAACAACTTCTCCTTGTGCCTGTGTTCTGCCCTGAGTCTGAGGTGTCTGAGGTGTGACATGGATTCAGGAGGTGACTTCTCACTGCCTGGCCATCGCCGTTGGTCTAGACTTTCTACAGATCAAATACAGAGACCACAAAAATATACTTTCTAATGATTAGCAACGCCTGTTTTGAATTATCATCCTAAATGGATTTTTTTTTTGCCATAGAAATGTGTAGAATGTTTATTCCTTTCAGCCAACTTGAATTACAACATGCAGAAAGGTAACTGGAATTTTTGTTGAGTAAGAGGAAAAAGGTATCAAACCCTGCAGCTTTAACCTCAGTTATAACTAAATGTTGATATATCTGAGGTCTGTCTTCTTTAGTTTAACTAAATATACATTAAAATTATCCTAAGATATTTTGTATTTTAAATATTTGTTTGTGTTCACATGAAACAGTATTTAAGAGCTGGTTTGCAGTTCAGTTTGCATGTGTTTGGGAAAGAAATGAGGAGAATGGGTCTAGTTAATAAAACCATTTTAAACTACAACACAATTTTCTCTATTAGTACCGAAGTAGAGTATGTATTAAGTGTGTTGCTGATACTCAAGTCAGGTCTCTGTCATCAACAACATTAACAGTTTTGTTCTTATAGTTCTTATAATGAACAACCTCAAGGTTTATCTGCTGACACAAAGCTCTTAAAAAGACTAAAAACTGTCCTCTGCAGTTTGAATCTCAGTGGGAGCAGCAACAACCCCTTCATATTTCATGTTTATAGGCTTATGTGACCCAGTGTTTATATAAATATATATATTTTAGCTTTAACATCAAGAGGAACTTGAGTGGAAATTCAGCAATAGATATTTATTGTCATATGATAAATGGCAGCACTGCACGTAGAGGACAACTAGAATTTTGACTTTCAAGGCACCTGAAAAAAATAAACAGCCATACTGTTACACTGGGCAGTTTAAAAGGACAACTTGCACAATCCAGATGAAAAGTGGGAACATTAACATTGAGAATATTCACCCATAAACACTGAAGCAGTAAGCACTTTTGTTATTTGGTTTGTTCACAGAGGAGAGCGGTGATTGAGTTCAGTGTACACAACGTATGACCTAAACTTATACTATTATGGGTGAGTGATTCAGTCCCAAACTTTGTTTTTTAATAACATATTGAATGGGATTATAAAGTACGTCTTCACTCTTGTGCACTTTTCTCTTTCTCTCTATTTTTAAACAAACACAGCTACAAACACACTCGCCCACAAAATGGATTAGGCTATAAGGAGAAAGCTTTTTCTGGGACTTGGATGCATGTTTGGCTGCAAGAGAGTGCTTACATCAGGTCAAATCGATTGACTGATGGATGCTTGTAGGCGGCTGCAACAGGACCAAGGGGCCTTCTTAGAACTGATTGATAGTGCGGTCTCTGCAAAAACACCACTAAACTATATCTGTACTTTGTCATCTCGCATTACATCTGTAAATTTGCTGAGATGAAGACCATTTTGAATACAGCCAAGGAGGGGATTCTTAGAAGTTAAGGGGCGCTGATCCTGGATATTTTTGTAATACTACTTTTAATGTGTTACTATTGATATTTAATTTAATCATTTGTGAAGTTTAAACCATACAGAATCTCTTAAGTCCCATATGGTAAGATATTTAATGCTACAAGGTAAATATGTCAAAAGATTCAAATTTTGCATTTTGAGGCGTAGTACTGTGTGCTTTTTACAAAAGCGCTCAACCCTTTATTTTCTTGTTTATGTCTTCATTTTTGTTCATTTTAGGGGGGTTATTTTGTCCCATCTGTTCAATTTTGATAATTTTGTCACACATTTTGTTAATTTTTGTTGATTTTTTTAAAACCAAAAACTGCATTTGTGTTCATTTTTGTTCCTTTTGCTTCTGTCCTTCATTGTTGGTCCTTTTGTTCATTGTTGTGATTATTTTAATTATTTTTAGAGGCAGTTTTGGTAATTTTGTTGCTTATTTTATTCATTTTTAGTCATTTTTGTTCCTTCCTTTCAGTATTTTGTTTATTTTTGTTGAATTTCTTGACTCTTTTGTTTATTTCAGTTCATTTGTGTCTAAGAGTTGCAATCTACAGTATACCACATTCCTTAATATTATAACCTACATTTTTAGGGTGGCAAAATATAATATAGAAGCAGCTAGAGGTCATCTAAAAAGGGTCTAAAAATGCCCCTGAATACATCATACTCTCAGTCTATTAATCTCCACATCCACGCTTGGACCTCAAAGTACAGTTTACATGTCTGTGTATACTTCATGAATGCTCTGTTATAAGTACAAGCATCTAAAATTGTGCAGTGACAGTCCTGTTTATGAACCAAAACAGCAGAGATAACAGATGCGTCAGCTATGAGTCCTCAGACCAGTGAGTCATAAAAAAAACTTATTTTAATTTTTAACAGCATGTTAGTATGTGTGCCAGGATTATTTTCCAGCATAGAATACATTTGATATGTTAGGATTTCTGTCACTTATTGATGGTGGAATAAAGAATCCTCCTTGAACTAACCAAACATGAGAGAATTCATCTCTGCGAGGATGAAAAGCAACATGTTTTTTTTTTTGTTACATCTAGTGCAAAGATGTACTGTACATCCAGGCTCTTAACCAAGTCTAATGTGAATAACAGCTAATGCAACCTCTTGTCTTCTTCCACATACTGTTCCTTTCCGAAACCCACTGAGAGCCCATCCCTACTACGTCTCCAAGGAGAAATGAGCAACTTGATGGTTAATTACAATGTGTCTCACAGCAACAGTAGAAAAGTGTGTGTGTGCCCATGTGTGTATACATCCCTGAACAGCCTCCTCTTTCTCTCTAATTTGCTCTCAGTCATTCTATCCGTCACAAATATTGGGTGAAGCGATGCAGACCTAATAGTCCTAAATTCATTTTTAGCCATCAGTCAGGCTCACTTGCAGCCTCAATCACTGCTAACAAACATTATCTCATTTTTTGGCTTGTCCTTTTTCATTGTCGGATAAATGAAGGCTGGTGTGGCTCAGGTCACAAAACAGACCAAACATGTCATCTGATATTTACTCCGTACTACAAGCAAGCTATCAGTTATGCAGACTGAATTACATCTTGTTGTCTAATAATATCCCGTGACCTGAGGGAGAAATGTTCGTGTCAAACTGTCAGTGTGGGAACAAACAACAGATTTAACAGTAATAGGTAACAGAGCAGCAGCTTTAATTAGTCTGTTAATGAGTTTTTAGCCTTTGAAAATTCAAAATTGCTGATTCTAGCCTATTGAAGTGGACACGTTGCACCCCATTTTAACAAGTTCATTTGATTCTCACATGCCCCTAGAATGTATACGTATTTCATTTTTCAGCTCATAATACCTCCAAAATCCATCATTCTACCGTGTCCTTTTATATGTTTGCAGCTTTGTAGCAAATGAGCTGGCTCAGTGTACATCAGTCTGAATGCAAATGAACCCCCAGCTGACCATCCCTGTACCCTGTCTGTGCAATGGATGCCATCATAGGCTCCCTAGCACATTTATCCCACAGGCTAGAAATAAGACAAGGACCAATCTATTAGATTCTGGGAATGATCTGGATCATGGTCTGGACCCAGACGATTTTTAAAGGATTCTTCATCATTGTGAGATAAAGCAAAATTCAACATTTGTCCTTGTAACACCACAAATGACACCCAGAAAATTTCACCAAAAACAGGATAACACCATAATAGATTCTATCAAACCACAGTGTTTGATCCAGATGTGGGCAATATTCTGGATATAGTGATCCAGAATGCTTATACTTACAGGGGTTGAGGAAAAATAGCTACTTTAAGGTAGCAAATGAAGCTATTGACACACAGCTGATACAAATTGTAGTGGAAAGTCTGCTGATTCAGTAATGTGCCCATGGATTTGACATTTGCGGCGCTAGATCCAGAAGGAAACCACCATGATGGAAATATTATTAGCAATTACTAACAAATACAGTACCTAAAAATAATTATAATTTTTGCTGTTGATTTATGTGTTACTTTGCTGATTTATTCATTTAGTGTTTAGTCTGTAAAATGCCACAAATTAGCTGAACATGTCGATCAATGTTTCCTAAATCCATCCATCCATCCATTTTCTACCCCTTAATCCTCGTGAGGGTTGGGGGGGGGGGGGCTGGAGCCTATCCCAGCTGACTTGAGT
>JAQQAE010018048.1:0-11296 GCA_029823295.1 Pseudamia nigra
TGGGTAATCCAGTACATTGCACACAGTCGATGCTTAGCCAGAGTTCACCAGATCCTCTCTGACACCACCCACCCTACCAGTCACTGTTCTCCTGGCTGACATCTGGCAGGACACAGTTCATATTGATCTATAATAAATGCGTTATGGAATTTGTTGATAAACCATACTTTTTCAGGTGCAAGAGGCCAAGTTGTGCCTTAGTATCCTGTATTACAATGTTATTCACGTAAATATGAGTTATTTTACCAACTCTGTGTAATACTATAACAAAAAAAATAAATCAGCAGCCCTGTAATGCATTAGTTCTCTCATAGCAATTACTAGGAGGAAGACAGATTAAAAAAAAGGATTCCAGGACAAACAACCAAAGGGAAAAAACATAGGACTTGAATAATGAGATTACTGAGATAAGAATGAGAGACAGTAACACAGCCAGAAAAAGCAAGGGAAACAAAATAGTGGAGTGATTGCATAGCCAGATTGAATTTCATCATTTATTCAATAGTCTGGCAGAATGAGAAAGACAGGGAGGGAGGTAAAGTGAGAGTGAAAGGGCCTAAGAGGCTTTAAAAGACCCTATAAAAAGTTTAATATCAGGTTTCCTAATCTTCTTTCTCTATTTCATCTTTCAGGTCCTTAGTTGGCAGTGAGTCACTTGGGATGTCAGACCCTACACTACCACACAGAGGTCATTTGCATTCACTTACGCCATTTCTGTCCCTAGTTAGATTACACTTAAAGGGACTGTGGCATCATGTAACGGATCAGGTTTTCAGTCTTAATATACCTTTAGATGTTCGAATTGGAGGAATAAATATATACAGTTAAAATACAATATTCAATATTCTTCTGAATTAGAAATGGTGTAAATGTGATGTAGTCAAGTAAAATTGAATGCAAATGTCAAAAGACTTGTTAACTCACCCTCAATATGAGTTTTTGACTAGTATAGAGGATAATTAATCAGGTGTCTGGTGTTGTTTGCTAGACTGTAAGCCTATGCTATGGATTTCCATTACATACGTAGATACATAATAGTAGTGTAATAAAGACCACCTAAACCTACATCTACACGAGACCAAGACCAGAGTAAGCATTATGGCAAGTTCTTCAAATACCACAGACCCCTATGGTACAAGACGTGAAGTGATTCCCATTATCATCAAGAAGCAGAATAATGCAGCCTGTGGAAAAAACAATCAAGAATTGGCAAAAATGTCTACACTTAAAAGAAATGTTTTTTTTTTTTCAAGTGATGTGTTGAATAGTGTTGAATAAGACCTGAGTCCTCTTTGTCTGAGAACAGGATGAGACAGAGTGATAATGCATTTGATACGTAGGTGATAGAGTTGTTCACTTAGCAATATCAGCCTGTGCAATAACTATGCAAAATATTTAGTTATCTTAATTTTTTTGTTTTATCAGATCATAATAACCATAAGCATGCACCTGTCAATCAAAATAGAACCAAAATACAGCGGAATCCCAGGTTACGAGCACATCGGCATACAACTTTTTGGGGTTATGAGGAAGACATTGGGCAAATTTTTGTACCAGATCATGAGCAAAAACTTGGGTTGCGAGTAAAATAGTTCCCGAGAGGAGCGCGCTACTGACTGACCGATTGGAAATGTAGACATGAAACTCGCGTTGTATTGTGCTTCATATTTGTGCCTTTTTTCACCTGAAATAGTGCTTTGTTTTGTGTTTTTCATCATGGGGCCTAAGAAGGATGCTAGTGGTAAGAAGAAAACCCGTAATATGATCTGAGTGCAGGTGAAACGTGAGCTCAGCGGCGCAGCGGAGAGGAGGATGATGAGGAGGAGCTGGAGACAACAGCAGAGATTAAGGAGAAGTTGTGGTACCAAGAACTGGTCCGAGGGTTCATAGAAAAAAAACACACCCCGAGAAAGTGCACACTGGTCGTGTATTAGACCAAGTGAATGACATTTGCATTTCTGTAGCATTTTAAGGAGTAGGCAGAGGCAAACCACTTTGGATCGCTATTTTAGCAAAAGATCATTGCCTACTGAAAGTGATCATGCTGCTGATGATGAAAGTGTGGCGAAACAGGCCAAAACAAGTGAATAAAAATCAGAAAAGAAAAAAAATGAATCGTTTGGGAGTTATCTTGGGTCTTGGAATAGAGTAATTGGTTTTACATGTATTCTTAAGGGAAAACCGGTCCTAGATCACGAGTTTTCGCTTCACGAGTTTGATCTCAGAATGGATTAAACTTGTAACCCGGGGTTACACTGTACACACATACATTTCAATGTCTCCACCATGAACTGCCAGTTCTAGCGTTAAAACCATTTCCACTTAAAATGTTTTGAGCTATTTGGGACAGAAAATAATAGTTTGTGTAACTTAAACCAGTTTTCATTCAGCACATGTTGTTTGGGCTACCTGTTGCCTCAGGAATGGACATCACACTAAATATGGATTTTTGCCTCTTGACGCCATATAGTTCTGATCTTTATGTGTTGCACACGTTTTCTCCTACAAAAGTAGCAAACAACAGGTGGATATTTTTCAAAGTTGTACCCCAATATGAATTTAGCATAAAGTTTTTGTGCATGTGTATGGTCATTAGGAACTTGCTAACAAGAAAAGAAAAGACAACAACCTAAGGTGCACAGCATGTGCAAAGGTATTATGTAATCCCAAATGAAATGGGTTTTCGGGCGATCATTTGCTCAAGTGTAAAACATGTTTGGTCAGAATTTGCTTTTGTATTTTGTAGTACTTTTTGTATGTTTTTGTTAGTTTGCATTTGTCACTTGAAATTTCTAAATGAATAATCTACCGGTACTGTATGTATTTTCCTTTTAAACCGATTAAGCTGACTCAAATTGCAATCACAATATTGCCCACAAGACCTTATTATTATTAATCCATTAACCATTATTGGCTATAGTGATTTTTCCATCTGGTGATTTTTTTTTCAAGTAGCAGATTGGATAAGATGCTGAGATGCTGCTAATACGCCAACACGTGGCCTATTGTTTCAGTCACAGCCCAAGGTGACAGAGGAAAGGTCCTGGCAAAATAATGTGACTGTGTTTCTAATTTGTCTCCAGAGCTGCAGGGGAGCCAGCTACTTGTTATCTGTTAGCAGCTGTTCTATTCAGAATGACAAGAACGGGGTAGAACACAGCCTAGACACCTGGTCACACACACTCACACTGCCAGATGCTGTCCAGACAAGGTAATTGAGAGTAGGAAAAAGGAGATAAAACAGCAAAAAAAATGTGAAAAAGACAGAGAGATGCTTGTTAAGTCACAGAGGAGACAAGCTGGGAGGTGCAAATGCGACGAGGAGAGATAACACAAAATGTAAGAGTCATATTAGGGAAGTGTGAAAAAATAAAAGGAAGGCTCTAGTGACAGAGTCCAGAAATCATGAGATAGCGATAAGGGATGAGTAGGATAGATGAATGAATGAATAAGTGGACTGAAGAGAAAGTGTTGCACAGTCAAATGAGGAGCCATAATACTGTACATCACAGCACATGACACCATACAAAAGGCGAGCATAAATGCGGACGGAATTAGAAAGGAAGTGAGAGAGACAGACTATTAAGGACAGAAGGTGCAGGATGGAAAAATAATCTACGGAAGCAGCCGCGGTGACAGTATTTCTGTATAATAAATCACTGTTTAAGGATGTGTGAGCCCCGGTTTGTTTGTACTCTGCTGTTTCTGTTTGTAAATGGGTTAAAGAAAGGAAAATATATGCAGTAACTTGTGTTAATTAGTGAGCCTCAGTGGAGCTGCTAAGTGCATTTTGTCTAACGGGTGACAGAGCCAGGTGTAGGTTGGTGATAACGCAGCACTGCGCATTGGGAGATCGGGCAGTGTTGTGGGAGCAAACCTGTCTGCTGAACCTGTTCCTACTAGTATGTTGTCACATATTGCCATTTGATTATGAGCTGTTTGTGTTTTTTGTCAAAATACATTTTTTTCAAATTCAGGATACTCCTATTGTGTCTATTTTTCATGAATTCTTTGTAAGCCCATTAAATGTTGTAAATTGATGTCATGGGCTAGGTGACACTGTTAAGTGGGCAATCTCTTAGTAGGGTGGCACATGAAAGTTGGTGGACTGAATACCAGGGCCCTTATTCCTAAAGACACTTCAATCCTATCAGAGTGCTCCTATCTTAGGCTAAAACATTTTAGGGTAAGAGTGATTTAAGAAAGATCTTAGAGCAACTCCCAGCAAGGACTGAGCTCAAACTTTTCTAATCATAGACAAATCAAAGACAGCACATGGTACAATTTGATGTCCGATTTCTGTTGAATATATACTAAACAACACTTTAAATGTAGTTCTAAAATATTTCAAAGCCAGACATATTTGGCAGCATTACTGTAGTTCAGAAATCTTTATCATTTTTATTCTTTTGAGTTCAGTTTTTAGTTTTGTGTGTTACACTATATGTTTTCAGTTAAAGCTTGATTTATAGAATCTGACAAAAGCAGGATGAAAAGAATTAATGACAGCACTGATGCAGTTGTGTTTATTAAAGATTCTTATTGTATATTTTATTTTTCTTTGTTATGAACCTTTAACGTTGCAGAAAAACAAAAAACACACTGGTAACATTCATTCTTGTTTTGGTGTTTGGTCAAAAATATAGAAAACTATTTTTGGTTCATTTAGTCTTCCAAATTTCACTCAACAAAATAATTTCTTTTCACTGCTACAGTCAACCTTTGTTTTACTCTTTTTATTAACTGTCATCACTCATCCTCTTAGTTTTATTTTTCCATTTTCTCCTCTGCTTAAAAAAACCCTAAACCTCTTAAAAGTCCTCACGTCTCCCAACAATTTGTCACCTTGCTTTTAACGGTTAAGATGTTTTATGACTCACTTCTCTCTTTATTATTTTCGACTCTTAAAAGTCCGAGACCACACTCATAATTCTAAGAATCCGCTAAGAATTATGGGTGTGGTCTTCACCGTGAGCTACTCTTTGCACTAGGACTCTTTAGGAACACGGACTCAGGTTTTGTGTCCTGTTACACGCTTGTGTATCTGTATGTTTTCTTCTGTTAGTGCTTTTCCACCAGCCATGTTCTTCTGCGTCAACCCTTATAAAACTCTCAGATTTACCCTGTGTGTTGAAATGCAACACCTGGAAGCCCACGACTCAGTATATGACAAGACTGGGTAAGAATGTGTTCATCTGGTACAGAATAATTACTTTTGGGTTTCATCGGGATGCTCCAGTTTCTCACGCCATCAACAACCTGAATGCTAGGTTGATCCATGGCTGTCTTTAGTGGTACCGATGTAATAGGATGGGTTAAATGCAGACTGACCGTATAGTGATTAACATTCTTATGATTATTATTATTTTATAGCAGCTAGAGAAATCAGGAGGAAACAGGTAACGTGCGCCTTTGTTTTCTAATAAAAAACCAACAGTACACATCAGAGAGTTCAAATCAGTCGAAGTTGACTACCAGACATGGCACAGAGTGGGTTTTTTTTTTTTACAGTTCTCATTTGCAAACTTAAATTTCATCATTTTAACATAATCTGTGTTCTTTGTCATGTACGGAAGCTCCATATAAACAAGATATGTACTGCTGCTAGGAAACAAAATTACATTTAGATGCTTTTGTTGATGTTCTTTCTCAATTTTAAATACAGGCAATATTAAATGACCCTTAATCAAAGATGTAAAAAGCAGTAAATACAATGATTCTCCTTCTGAGTAAATTCAAATGCTTTTGGTCTTCACATGTCCTTGTTGGACATGATGTTGTGTTTTGGTACGTTATGGTAGGTCACAGTCATTCTTAATGAGTGGAAAAGGATCATTTGATTCCTTGTGTGGTCTGATTTTTTTTTCTCTCATTAATTCACTGCCGCTTTGCCAGCATGGCATAACAACTAAGGTTTTGTTCCACTGGTTCATCGCAGTAATTGTTAGAACTTTTCAAGAAACACATTTGATTTCTTCATTTGCCTTTGACAAATCAGTTTTATTCTCCATCCATCTTTTTGCTTTCTATCAATTTTCTCTCGTGTCTCTGTCTCAATCAGTTTTATCTCCACTCACCACCCTACACTCTCACCTATCGCTCACATCCTTCCTATACTTGGATCTTCACTGCTCATCACTGTGATGCCATATGTGTCTCAATTCCAAAGCATTAAGCACACAGACATGCACCCGCATATTAGTCTGACCGTTTAAGTACTATTTGCATCCCAGTTCACAGTGGGCAAGCAGGGAACAGCTTCACAGCCAATTCTCAAAACTCCCCTGCTGAGTGTTTGTATGAGTGTGTATGTATGACTGTGTGCTAATGGAAGTATAGTATAGCAGTGAGCCCCTTAATGTGGGTTTTTAATAATCTTGACAGAAAGACCAGAAGAGGAAACATACAGCCAGAGTGTTAGTGAATGGGTTTGTTATGATGAGTGTGTTTTTCAGATTTACTGCTGAAAGATCATTAGAAATACAGTACAGTAGAAGAGTGTGAGTGATATCAATAAATGCATAAGGCCTGACTGTAAAGTGACTTATCTTTCACTTGCACTGTATCCACAGACATGTTAGAAAAATGTGCACAGAGCAATTTCTTTCAATTTGCTGAAAACATAATCATTAAATGTTCCCACGCCTGCTAATTTCATTATGATTTTGGGGGAAAATTTGATAGAAAACAATAAATTACATTAGAGCTATTCCCGTGGTAAGGTCTGAACACATTACCCACTGAGATGTCGCTTACGGTTACACACATGCACACACACACAATCATAGATTTGTGGGTCTCCATTTTGGCAGTGAGCCCCGCCTCTGTTCCTTGACAACTGAGGAGCATAATGGATCCCACAAACCAAACCCTGGGGAAAATGCATGAGTCAGGAAGCATAATTGAGATGTTTCAACATGAGACACAGGGAAATGGCATACAGCAGCACGTATGCAAATGCAGAAAAACAAAACATACAGGCACGCACACACAACGCATTAAGATGTACACACCAAGCTTTGTCCTACAGCCATTAGTTTCCTCATGGATGACATGGGAGCCTAATTTGCAGAGGCTTTTAGTGCTTCTAAGCATAGAGAACTGTCAAGTGAGGATGTTCAATGCATGCGAGAGCGTGACGATGCACTCTTTCAAACAAACGCTCTTATTATTAAGAAAATGTGTGGTACAAGTGTGACATTTACTACTTCCATGTGGCATGGCACCAATTTCACACATTAAGAAGCTGAACTCATCCTTTCAAAATGGTCATGTAAGCATATATGTGGCTCTGTAGAGGCTTTGGAAAGTTTTCAGAATCAGCCCTGGTGATGCCTCAGGATTGTCTGTGATCCTGACAGATTGATACAGGGAAGGGTGTAACTAGGCTGTTTGCAGCTTCTGACTCTATTAAATGCACATGCAGCTAATAGCTTAGCTGGTGTTACAGTGCAGCCTTTGTTTAAAGTCATTTTGTTTGACAGCACATTCCTGGAATATAACTATGTTTGTTCCAGGATAAAATCTGAGAAGCATCTCTTATGCATGCGGTACTGGCAGAGGTATAGTCAGAGGTTGCTAGTACTCAAGTACATTTACTCAGTCACATGTACTTGAGTAATACTTTCTAATATATGTACTTTTGAGAGTAAATGTTTTGCAAAATACTTTTTACTCTTACACAGTTACATGTATGGTGGAAAAAATGTACTTTTACTCAGTTACATTTGGCCACATTTTAATGCATAGAAGTAAAATCAATCCAAAAGATGAAAAAAACATGCATGACGTCCAACAAATGAGCACAAAATGAACAAAATAATCAAGTAAATTAACAAAAAAGGAACAAAATAAACACAAATCAAAGTGATCCATAAAATAATCAAGAACATAAATTAAGAAATGAAGAAAATACACAAACGAATGAGTAAAAGGGAAAAAAAAGATAAATATGATAAACATAACCAATAATACTTCCAAATCAACAAAATGCACAAAAAATGGAAAATAATAATCAAGGAAATTGAAAATGTACAATATAAAGAACACAATTAAAAAAATTAACATGCACAACACAATGAGCAAACATTAACAAAAGGATGAAGTAAATTAACCCATATGATCAAAATAACCAATAAAGGTGAACAAAAATCAACAACATGCACAGCAAATCGAGCAAAAATGTTCAAAAACAATGAAGTAAATCAATAAAACCGCACAATATATCCAAGAAAGTTGAAGAAAAAAATTTTAAAATGCACATCAAATACTGAAAAAAATTAAAACAGCCAAGCAAATTGACATCTGTTCAAACTAACCAATGGAACTGGACAAAGTCTATGTAAGAAATTCCACATCATTAACTTAGTCACTACTTGAGTGGTTTTTATGACAAACTTTTTTTACTTTTCTCAAGTGCTTGTGTTTCTGAGTACTTCTACATGAGTCACTATAATTATAATGTAACAGCTCTATTACTTGAGGACTATTTCTGTTTCCTGTTTCCAGCACTGGGTATAGTACTTGAAACTAACAAAGTGAATTACACTGAAATTAAATTTAAGTACAGATGTATCATTATTCAGCTATTCAACAAGACTAATTTGATTCAGGTTGCCTTTTTCCCAGGGACCACCTTATTATAACTTCATTATCATGTTTTCCAAATCGTACTTCTTACTTGACTGCAGCTTGGGCAGACTTCCTTTGTCCATGGAAGATGTTTACTGAGCATTAACTGTGTTCTTTTGCAGCAAAGTCGTGCCTCACACTGATTCACAGTTACGCACATCTGCCTCACAGATTTCTTCTGACCTTCTTGTGCAATCAGATGTTTCCGTACGTTTGCAGGGGAAAATGCTTCCTCTACAGGATTCTTAACACAAATTTTTTTTCCTACCGGTTAAGGTTTTTCTAAGCTGCAGACTGAGGACTTTAAAATGTCTGATGTTGGTCCCTGAATAGACCACATCAGACTCACAAAGGTAGTAAAAAGAACTTTAAAGTAGACACATGGCAGTAACAAGAAAGAAAACACTTTCTCATTTTGCTGAACACTCCCCCTACCCTCTTTTTCCACCCCTGGGTAGTCCTGGATGCTGATTTGTGTTTTGCTGATTTAGGTCACCACTCCCCACCAGGCATGTCACAATTATTGCATAATAATTGTGATGATTTGAGCAGACTGCACTCTTCTTGCATAGTCATTAGCACCTGTATGAAACAAATAGAACATATCATATTTCCAGCACAATTTTTGCAATGTCTTTAACTACTGAAGCTTGACTGACATGGCACCCCTTTCTGTGCTGGTTCTGCTATATTGTATTATCAATATCTGTTGTTTACAAAGTTTACAAGAACAAATGCTCAGTGCCAATAAATGGTCATATCATGTGTTATGATGACTCCTCTGAAGTGATTTTGGTGGGAAATAAGGTTAATTAATTATCCGGTTAAAAGCAAATAACTTATTTGTTTCAGCCAAGTTTTACTGTTATGCATTTACCTCCTATTTCTCATTTGCTTTATTCAACATTGCATACATAGACTAGTAGTGGAAAAAGTTCAGCGTGGCACCGCAGTTTCTGGACTGGGGAAATCAGGTTGTTGCAACTTTCTGTTTGACAATATCAATGAAGTTTGGAGACAAATGCCAGAGCTGACCATATTTGGGATGAAGCTAGGAGAACACAACAAATCAGAGGGGTTATGAGTATGTTAAGTCTAAATGCTACCTTACAGAATGAGCAAAACTTTAACAAGCATTGCCTAATAGAGTGGATTTGCAGTGTTCTTAGTGTAGCCTTTTAATCACATCTACAGTCGACCTGTCAGATAGACAAAAAATGTAGACAATAAATGTAGAAACTATGAGGGCCTGTCATTCAAAGTCAGGTGTGCAAGATAAGTCTAAGCCTACTATGGGCCTTAATATCTAGAGAGTTATTAGTGGGTCCAAATAAAATGACTGAAGCCTCGAAGACTCAAGAAAAATATGCATTCTCTTAGTAATTTTTAGAGATAAGTCCACTGTACCTCAATGGAAACAAAGCAAATGTTGGATCCTGCCCCAGCGGCTGCCAGCGGATATTGTATTTAATCAGTGGCTGCATTTCACAGCCCTGGTCCTTGCCAACTGATTGCATGTCAGTATGATGTGACTCTCGAGCATGCCTAGCCTAGTTTCAATCGTGATCTACACACAGCAACAGAAAAAGTCTCTATTTCTTGAGTGTCAGTTGTGTTGGATGAAGGATGAATATTTTTTAAGTTTAACAAGTGTAATAATTATCCTCACATGTAAAATTATAAAGCACAGGTCCCTCAGCATGCCATGAGGAATGAATGACCCCGAGTCCTTAATTCTCCAAGTTTTTATACATTGTCCAAGAAAAGGCATCCTTCTTGGAGGTGTGTCCATTCTTCCTGTCTCGTGTGAAGATCCTCCCACAAGTCACAACTCATGTGTGATGTAGGATGTTCTTCATCTTCCATCCAGGGATATGTATACTGTTAAAATAAGCTGTGCACAAACTCAACTTCATCTTATCAGATCACATGAGTAGAATCATAATTCAAGCTAAGCGGCAAACAGAAACTTACATCATGAACAGGTGAGTATCTGAGTCACTATTCTATAGACAAAACCTCTGTCTTGTTTAAACAAAGAAAGGCTTCTTTCCAGGTCCACATCAAAGCAATTCAACCTTTGTTATTTATGGCCTCTGATGCTTAGACCAGGTGGCCAATTGCCCCAAGATGTCCTGTAGAGTTTTGTCACACCAAAGCAATGCCCAGATTACCCCCTACACCTATATAAATACCCCTGAACTGGTTACCTTCTGTGGCTTAAATCAACATTCTATGAACCCATGGCCCTTCTGTGACCTGTCGAGGTGACATGCTGTAGCTTGGTTTTGTGTACCAAAGAACAAAGAAAGCAACACATATCAGCTGAATTAGTATAGTATTGTAGCAATGCATCTTGCATTTTACATCTTAACAATCCCTATTTTTTTAAATATTCCTTACAGTACAAAGCTGTTGTTGCCATCCACAACCTCGTGTGGGTAGCTGGAGCAGGGAAGGCCTGTGTAGTGCTTGCCACGGGCGCTTTAAAGCCAAAGTATCTCCAGACAGCAACCACAGGTCCTGTTATTTCAGCAGACATTCTTCTGTGTCAGTTTCAACATCCTCTACAGCTTCAGTTTCTGAACTTTCTCGGTACATTTTTACATCTTAACACCTCCACTAACACTGGTGCTCTGTTGCATCTGTGATTAGCGGTGCAGCA
>JAQQAE010018049.1:0-11296 GCA_029823295.1 Pseudamia nigra
CTTCGAAGATGATGGTTCCCCACTATCCTTATATCACTTGTTGCCAGGTGAAACATAATCACCAATGCAGAAATTATGCAATGGGAGGCTCGTACCTATTTGCTCAGTTAAATCCAGGTGGTGACTTTTTTTTGGCCAGGCAGTGTATATGTAAAAAGAATCACAGTGTTTTTATCATTAAAGCTATTTCAGTCATTTTTTAAATTCTTCACTTTATTCAGCACCTGCATGTTTTAAATGGAAAATGCACAGGTGTGATTACTTTTGCTGCTTCCTGACTATGTGTACATGCATGTGATATTCTGTTTTTCAGCCCTTATTACATAAAAGATAAAAGTTCTGATAAGCTGTTTACATGGCCAATGAAAATGAATCTTGCTCTAACATTCCTGTTTACATGCAGCCTGATTATAAACTGTTTTCCACTGGTGACAGATGTTCCACTGTGTGAACTCAGCCTCAGTCTTTCATCCACTCAAGCAGTGCCCTGAAAAAGTTTTCTATTTGCATGCATATTCAAAAACTATTGATGTCCCTTCCATATTGTCTAGAAGTAGGCAGGTTTCTCCCCCATACTGGACTTTTGTGGACTTTTCTTTGGTGTGTTCATCTGTACCAGAGAGGATCTTTGTCTGTAAACCTGCTAATGAGATCCATAATACAGTTTGCTTGTCCAAAGAATCATCCTAAAACTGGAATAATATTGAAATATTCCACAGGTCTTAGTTGGAAAACACCCTATTTGAAAAAAGGCCTGATTCTCCTGATACTGCTGTTATGGTATGTGTTTGAAAGGGATTTGTAGTCTAGTTCTGGCTCCTGTTGAACAGCTAGACCTGGAGACATGGAGAACATCATGAACAGCTCACACCAGCAGAGGAGTAGGTACAGTGGATGATTGACATCACAATCCTATGCGACTGAATGTTACAGGAGATCCTTCATCCCCACTGCCATCAGACTGGTCAGCACTTTGTGGACACAATGCACTGGTGCAGGTGGCAGCAACTGACAACAGCTCTGTGCTTTCGCTTCACATTTTTGGATATACACTGTTTGTGGGATAAATTTTCTATTGGTATGGAGTGAAGAGTTTACTCCAGAGAGGACCTCCTGAACCTCAGGCAATGGAAATGTGGACCTGAGAAGCACTCTGCATGGCTGCAGGGCTGGTGCTAAAGTCGAAGGCAGAAGATTCAGAGGAGCAGCTGCAGTGGACGACTGACATCAAAACGCTGCAGGACTGAATGTTCATCCCCACCGCCATCAGACTGTCCAACACCACAGCTAATGGAGACTGAAGACATCTTAATAATATAACCTATCATGCCCACTGAATGAGCTAGTCATGTGAACTTCCCAGAAAGGGATAAATAACATTTATTCTATTCTATTCTATTGTCAGAGTGAAAACATTTTCTTGATGGACTGATTAGTTTTGTTTGAACCAACAATCAACTTTCTTTTTGATGAGCTGGACAGTATTTGATCTTCCCTGTAAGGATTAATTAATCCCTGTGCACTGAGTGGTGGCTGAGCTCTTCCTTACAGAGAGGGTGAGAGGGCCAGTTATCAGGGAGGGATCAGAGTAAAACTGTTCCTCCTCCACATCCAGAGGACCCAGTTAAGGTGGCTTGGGTATCTAATCTAGATGGATCATGGACACCTACCTACAGAGCTGTTTCAAGCATGTCCAACAGGGAGGAAGGCCCAGGGCAGACCCTGAACATGCTGGAGGGACTATGCCTTCTGGCGGGCCTGAGAATGCCTCAGGGAGGATGTGGCTGTGAAGAAGGAAGTCTGGGTTTTTCTATTTCGGCTGCCCCCTCCAGGACCCAGATCCAGATAAGCAGAAGATGATGGATGATGGCATTGAGTTATTCCTTCAGAATCTAAACAACACATTCTTGTTGGATAACTGGGTGTTTTTCAGAGTGCAACATGTTCCAAATAAGACATGTGGATTATACTGGTATTATTCCAGATGTATGGATGTGTTGGACATATACAGTGCATTTGGAATATGCACCCTGAATGGAATTTTCACAGCAGTTTATTAATAAACAGATCACCATTTGAATGGATGGGACATAGGCCAAAAGAAACCAACACAATTCCCAATAAGTTGCTTACATGGCTAGTGACTATTTCTGTTTACATGCAGCTACTTATAAACATGGTTTTTCACTGGCAACTAATGTTCCACTGTCTGAACTTATGTAACATTTTACTGATATTATGACAGTGGACTTCATAGCATCCATCTGTACCAGAGGGGATCTTTGTTTCTAATGGAGATGATCTGAAACTAACTAACTAATGGTACACACTTTCTGAATATGCTGTGTACATGTGAAAAGAACTGCAATAACACCTGCATATCCCTGCAGAAAACACTCAATTTGGTGAACAAACCAATTCACAATATTGCAATAATTATGTGGAATAATGGTGTGCATGAAAACATAGTTGTTGTTTTCTATAGACGATTCTTTTAGTTCAATAAACCCTACTGCATTTATAACAAACACTCATAGTCCACTGCTCAAATCCAGCCCATCTTTCCCATGTCTCAGACCTGCTTCCAGCCAAAAATGGAGAGGAGCCCACCATGCAGTTTCTGCTGGAGGTGGTTGACATCCTCACTAACTATGTGAAGAAGACGTTCGACCGCTCCACCAAGGTGCTGGACTTCCATCACCCCCACCAGCTGCTGGAGGGCATGGAGGGTTTCAACCTGGAGCTGTCGGACCAGCCCGAGTCCCTGGAGCAGATCCTGGTCGACTGCAGGGATACGCTCAAATATGGAGTCCGCACAGGTAGGCCATCAAGCAGTAAACATAAATACAAAGAAATGTGGTATTTCCTTGGCATCAGACCTCAAAAATCTGCATGAAATAGCATTTTTATGTAATTTAGTAAGTAAAGGTGTTAAATCAATACCATAGAAATAAGCACTATATCAGCAAAATAAACAAAATAATGAAAAATATTAAAGAAAAATGAAGAGAATAATTGAGAAAACTATCAATATATCCACAAAATGAACAAAATAATAAACAAAATGATAAAAAATGAACAAAAATAGTCAAATTATGTGCAAAATATCCATAAAAGAACAAAATGAACCTAATCACAGATACAATCATAATAAATGGACAAAATGATTAAAGAAAGGGAGGAAAAATGGACAAAATAATAAATAAAAGAAACGTAATCAAGTAAATGAACAAAAAAATTAACAAAACCACCAAACGTCCAAAAAAACTGAACAAATTAAGAAATAAAATGACAA
This sequence comes from Pseudamia nigra, assembly GCA_029823295.1. Taxonomy (NCBI): domain Eukaryota; kingdom Metazoa; phylum Chordata; class Actinopteri; order Kurtiformes; family Apogonidae; genus Pseudamia; species Pseudamia nigra. The sequence continues at coordinate 3,296 of JAQQAE010018049.1, forward strand.
AAATGAACAAAATGATCAAGAAATGGAACAAAAATGGTCAAAATGCTATACAAAAGGAGCACAATAATCAAGTAAAAGAATAAAAAACACAAAATGACCAAAAATGAACAAAAAAAACAATGTTAAAGAGAAAGAACAAAAATTAAACAAAAGCACCACAATAATGAAGTACTTGAACAAAAAGTAAACAAAACCAACCAAAATGAACAAATTAAGAAACAAAATAAACAGAAATGATCACAATAATGATCCAAATAGTCCACAAAACAATAAACTAAAGGAACACCATTGTATAAAATAATGACCAAAATATGCACAAAATGAACAAAACAATTTTTAAAAGGAACAACATGAATGAAACCAAGCAAAATAAAGAAGAATTGGCTACTCTAAATTGTTCATAGTTGTGAATGTGAATGATTGTCTGTCTGTCTGTATAGTCATGAGGTCTTGGCCTCAAATTGTAAAGCACCTAGAGATAATCAGCGTTTATGATTGGCGCTACACAAATAAAACTGAATTGAATTGAAGACAGCAAACAAATGGCCAAGAAAATGACCAAAAATGAACAAAAGCTGAGCACTTCACAAATCAAAAACGCCACACAATCATCATCAGTGATCAAAAATGACCAAAATAATAACAAAATGAAGCAAAATAAAATGAAGTCAGACCGCGATGAAGAACTCGTCTGAAGTGTTGTGTGTATCAGTGGCTTGTTAGAGCTCATTGACCCGGTGAGTTAATGATTTACTGACACAGAATCAGTACATGATCTTGTCAGGGCTGATGGTTTTATTGTGTTATCTGCAACTCGTTTCATATTCTGCAACCATTTTATCTCCTCCGTGTGCGTCAACATTATGCCGAGGTAAATTAATATGAAGCCATTCAACTTGAAGCTGTTTGCAGGACGGTGTTATTTATGATCCCTGTGGGAATCGTCCCCGTCTTTTGTCTCTGCTTATTAAAACCAGAGTCGCCTGAGGGGCTGTTTGAAGCTGTTAAAAACGACAGCGCTCAAACCCTCCCCTGGGTTTTCGATTCAGCGCACACAAGGCACTGACAGGGTCCACAGCGACAGTTATTCAGCATTTTTTTTTTTTTACAACGTTTAATTCATGTTGCTGCTTATTTTGGACATTTGAATAGCTCTTAGAACTTTGTGGGTTATTTTGTTAATCTTTGTACATTTTCTTTCTTTTTTTCTTCTTGTGTTCATTTCAGTTTCTTTCATGGATCGTTTTGTTCATTTTCTTTTTAATTTCTTGATTATTGTGTCCATATTGTTTCATATTTTTCATCATTTTTGTTCATTCTGTTGCTTAAGTTGTTCATTTTGTGCTTACTTACTGATTATGTTGTTCAACTATTGCAAATTATTGTTATTTTTTCTGATTGTTTTCGTTTATAGTAGGTCATTTTCTCCATTACTTTGTTCTGGTTGTGTTCATTTCAGTTCATTTTATGGATTGTTTTTTCTTGATTATTGTGTTCATCTTGTTTCATATTTTGTTCATTCTGTTGCTTAAAATCATATTGTGCTCATTTTCTGATTATTTTGTTCAACTATTGCTAGTTCTTGTTTTTTAGTGCTTCATTATTCTTTTCTGTTTGAGTTCATTTCAGTTTGTTTTATGGGTTATTTTGTCATTTTTTCCATTTTGTCAATTATTTAGTTTATTTGGATTTTTATTGACTTTTTGTGTTGTTTGTGTTTCTTATTTTGTTCAAGTTGTTCATTATTTTGATTATTTTTTTGAATTAATTTTGAATATTTTATTCATTTTATTGGTTATTTGATTTGGTTTTTGTTCATTTTGGTTAATTTGGTTTTGCATTTTGTTCATATTTTGGTCATTTGGTTGCTTATTTTATTTTCATTTTGCTCACTCTCATGCATATTGCAGATTTTTTTTCTGGGTGTAATTTTTTGTTCTAGGTTATTTTATCTAGATTAGTTTGTGTCTGTGATTATTTGTGTTAATTTTTGTTTCTTTTCTAGGTTGTTTTGTTTATTTTTATCACTTATTTTGTTCATTGTGTCACTCATCTTGTTTGTATTTTGTTCATGTCCATTCGTGTTGTGTGTTATCTAGTGCAATTTGTTCATTTTTCACATTATGTGCCGATGTGATGTTTGTATTTTGTATACAAGCTTTGTGGGCCAGTTGGTGGAGCTGTCTATGGTGCTGAAATGAGCAGCACCATGGACAGTTCCACTGATGATTATACTGTAATTAATAAGAAAACACTGCCCTCGCACTGCTGCTCATTTCAGCACCATGGACAGTTCCATGGAGCATTACAGCTTATCTTACAATTCACGTCACAGCCCTTTAACTGCTTCTATACATGACGACACTGAGGCTGCAGGACAATTGACAATGATTGTGTATTTGCATGTTAAAGACTAATCAGATGTTACAGAGTCTTTGCCAGTGAATTTGCAGTGAACAGATTCTCTAAGCTCACATTTGACCAAGGAATCCAAAATTACAATAATAACATTGAAAATACTTTAATTATAGCCACAGTCATTTCTGACTTGTTTGTTATTACATTTACATGCACAGTTGTATTCTCCTATTATTCTGAATGTGACAGTATATTATAGTTTGAGATTCTGAATATGGCCATTTTCCAACAGAGATGTGAAGGACAAATGATTTTATTGTAGTTTTAGAAGGTTTCTTGGGACATGTACTGTAGCAAGTTTATGTAAAGGCAAAGTTCCTCACTGGTGCAGACGAATGCTCCAAAAATCCATAACCGCTTCTGAACACTACAACACAGGACATCAACAGTTTTCTTAGACCTAAATGAATATCGGACTTGTCCTTTTCAACATGGTGTCTGAAGGAATGAAACCAGAGTAGGTATTATAATTAATTTGAAAGAGTGAAGATTCATTCTTAGTGTTTTTCTTCATGTGTTTATTAAATTTAAGTTGGAATGATAACTGAAAGCTGAACCCATATTTCGCTGATCTTATTTTGATACTCAGGGTGTTCTACGCCTTTGCCCTAAGTCAGCTGAGATAGGCTCCAGTGGCCAGGGGTAGAAAATGGATGGCTCGAGATAAACAACTTACTAGGAATATTGACTTTTTTTACAGAAAGGTAAAGCGGGAACATTAGTGTACATGGAAAGGCAGTCAATAACAGTGGTGGATGATACAAGTGTTTTAGAGAGAAACTTGTTTTGCCAAATAAGATATGTTGGATGATTATAGTGAAACAGCTGCAGTAAGATATTAAAACTGGTCGACCATGAACAGTGAATAGAAATAGTTAAAATCAAACTGGAGGTACAGGGCTTGGTGATTTAATAAGTTCAGAGTGAACCCGTCTTTTGTGCACAAGCCAAGTCTAAAATTCAATATAGAGCCTCATTCAGGGTCAAAGTTATGTTGAATTGCCTTGAATATTATCTTCAGTGATCGTAATGATAAGTTAAATGTAATAAATTTTTGTATCTCATCTTTATTTTGGTACTGTTGGTGATTTTACAAAAGGACTTAATGTGTTACAAGAAAAACTCCAGACTTGTTCTGACAGTAATATCTGTGTTATGCAGGAAAAAATGTATTTTAGTCAGTCAAACATAATGTAGCAGCCACGCAAATGTGAATTATTAAATAAAAGAAAGCACCATCCATAAAATAAGGTGCTTTTATCATTGCGAACTTAGCAGTATTCTCTGCTCAGCAGTGGTTTTCTGTCTTGTATAATATGTTTTTGCCAACACCACACTGCAGTGACATTTTAGAAGTTTTCTTCTGTTTCTCAGTTGATTGTATTGCAGTAAGTCAGATGTTGTAGAATCACTGTGTAACTGTGTTATTCACAGTTGTTTGGAATTGTTCAATAATTGCTTTTTGTAAATCGATTCAGTTTTTATTCAATAACCTTTTCTGTTTAACAACACTGTTTACCCATATTCTTACTACATTCTTTACTTTCATTTTGGTTGTTTTGATGACATGTAGGGTTTTGATGGATAATGTCCAGTTGATATAACACAAATGTTACATATTTTACACAGCATGAAAAGAGACAAATGATATGAAAGACGCAAAAAGATGAAAATGAACTAAAAAGACACAAAACACAAAAATGACATAAAATCCTTGAGCATAAAAAGGATGTAAAAGATATTAAAAGATGCTATGCTGTAAAATACTAAAAGATGCTCAAAGTTGCTATGAAATGCTTAATGATTCTCAACAACAATAAAAGATGCCAACGAACACTGCAAGATGATAAAAGTCGCTAAAAGTAAAAAAACTAAACAAGCATCCTTCTGAATTTTCAAACATGTAATGCAATCTGGAAAATCACAAGAACAAAAATGTAAAAAAATAGTCACTTGTTATTTCAGTGTGAGCATATTTCACTGAGACTTTTCTTATTCTCTGACAATCAATAATGGTGTTGCAGTTTGAAAGCCAGTGTTACTAAAGTGATGGGAAATGCATTAAATGAACAGCTTGTGTTTTGAGATTTTCAAAAGCACAATGTAGAATAATTCGTTAGTACCTAACCTTCACATTTTCAGCCGTGTGTGCATGGTTTCAGTTTTCATACATACAAAATAGGGACAAACTGTAGTAATAACTGTAGTAATAATATTGTTACACAGTAGTGTCATAAGCAATTACTATGTGAACCACAAATCAGATACACAGTCAGTCATTATTTCTTCCTCTTAATATGAATCACTGTTCTTCATTCAAACAGCCTGTGTGTGCTCCTCCTCCAGGTCATCCTCGTTTCTTCAACCAGTTGTCGTCTGGTCTGGACATCATCGGTCTGGCTGGAGAGTGGCTCACCTCTACCGCCAACACCAACATGTAAGTTACACAACACAATTTTCTGTACACGGGAAACACCTCTGTGTGACGACGGGACCACCGAGGCCTCCTGTTGTTTGTAGGCCAATGGAAATAGCCTCAGGCATTGAATATAAATGGAGACAGAGCCGGTGATGATGGTGTTTCCCTCAGCCGGTCGGATCGGCCTCTGACGGCGGTTATATAAAGTGTTTGGTTTGTACTGTAGAGGCTGGGTATCGACAGGCTGGAGGTTGTACTGTATATCGGAGGCAGGCAGGCCTCAGGGGTGATTAGATTGCATATTGATCTGAGGTCGCAGTTACATGGTGGTCCAGTCTGATAAAGGGCATGAACCACATCACTGTGTCACACACTTGCAACACAGATACACACAAACATACACGTTCTCTGCAAAGAAGGTGTAACGCAGTGATATGGTGTGAATGAAATGAAGGACAGCACAACAATGCTTCTGCATTACCACATCACACACGCATACTGATTAAACTGAACAAGCTGACCTACCATATTCAATCATTTTTCAGTAAAAACATCTTTTCCTTAACAGTTTACAAATTAAAGCTCAGACTGGCATTCAACAAAAGACCATTTCACAGTTTTTAACACTGCTTTAGAGCAGTGGTGAGTAGTACTTAAGTGCATTTACTTCTTTACATGTGTAGTACTTACATTTGACCACATCTCAATGAGTAGGAGTCATTTTTACACTGACTCTGTATTTAAACACTGTTTTTAAGCAAATGACACCAAACAACAGTTAGATTATGTCCTAATACTGTATCAAACGGACCCAAAATGTCACCAAACTAAGAAGCAAAAACAGGAAAAATGATAACCTAGTCAAGTAAATCAACAAAAATGAACAACATAACCAATAAGGCTGAAGAAAAAACAATAAAATAAGCAACAAAAGCAAAAGAAGTTCAAAATAATCAAGTCAGTTAACAAAACAAAATAACTGGCAAAATTGAACAAAAATTAATCAAATGGGAAAAGTGAAAAAGTAAAAGAATAAAATGCACAAAAATGAACACAATGGAAGAAAAATCACCATAATCAAGGCAAATATATGTAATATGCAAAGAAGAACATGATTTTTAAGAGTTTTATTAAGTATGAGTATTTTCCCTCTGACCAGAACTGTGGACTGTGCATGTGTAACATTGAGGATCTTTGTCTGTAACACAACTGACCTGAACCGACTAACGAGGCACAGTTTGTGAATATGCCCAAATAACTGGAATTCCTGCATATCCCACATCTTATTTGGAAACACTCCATTTGGAAAACAACTACAATATGCTGTTTGCATGTCAATTCAAATTTGGAATATTGCCACATTAGGAATACAAGGGGAACACTGGTGTGCATGTAAGTGTAGTCTCTTACTTTCATGTCACAAAGCAACATTTAAAGAGGGCATGAAACAATGATTAATGTTACTCTCATTGATAGTATTTGTACTGTACCTTAGATAAGATATGACTCTGCCATAAAACTTGTTATTCACTCGGATTTATTGAAAAACTATTTATTTATGTACATGTAAGTTCATATTCGTAGGGGGTTAAAATTATTAGTAAGTTGTTTTTGGTAGCAAAGGCAAAATTATTATAGTAAAATGGACCCCCAGAAGAACTGACCTTTTTATTCAGCCGCAGCACAATCCGCCACTCTTTCACTGAGTGATGGTCTAATTATGTGAACTGAAGTTAAATCTGAACATTTGTCCAATATTCACTTCAGAAAGAATTTGAGACATTTCTTGTAAAAGCATCATGTCAAAAACAAAAGAAAAGAGAAGACAGCACGAAGCAGAAGGAGGGCACACAACGTTGTCAGGGTGTTTCCAAGTATCCACAACTGGCAAAACATGGGATATGTTTTGAAAAGTATCACATTTTCCTACAGGGTCTAATAATTTTGAGGTCAACTGTATGCAAATTAGCCACAAGGAGAGAGTTGTTGTTTCTCCTTAATTCCAACATAAATAATGACATGTATTTACGCTAATTGCCAGACAGGATGTGTGAATATTAATTAACTAGAAAGCACTCAGAGAATGTAGACTTCCATCAAGGCAGCTCAGGCTCTCGTCACAGTGAAGAGAGCCTAATTTTTGAAAAAATTATTTGACCCTCATTATTGGATTCTTTGACCATGACAACCTACCATTAACATTTGGAATCACATACATATCATTATTAGCTTAATAGTTATTCACAATGTTGAAGAATCCTTGAAAAATCTTCTGGATCCAGACGATGATCCAGATCACCACCATAATCTGATCTGAAAATTTCACCCAAATCTGATCATAACATTTCTATTTATGTTGTGAACAAACAAACAAACAGATAGATAAATAAATTAAATAACGCTGACACAAACACAACATCCTTGGCGGAGGTACAGTAATTACCAAATTGCGTCCCCTATTGGTGACAAAGTAAAATAAACTTTTTTTTTGATAAATCCAAGTGAATAACATGTTTTATTGCAGTGTCATAACTTGGCAAAGGCACAAATAAAATAAAGAATAGTAACTTTACGTCTTCTTTAACTGTGTTTCCTTTTTTGGCAAAGCAAAAAGGACAACGCAAAAGATACTAAACCATACTCTTGACCTGCTGCGACTTTTATTTTCCCCAGAAACTTGGCCTCAAATTGAAGATCAATGGAAGGATAACAAACCAATAGCTGCGGCTAAATTGAGCCACTTCATTTATCTAATCTCTGAAAAGATTAGCTTAGGAAACCACCCTTCTGAAGAAAAAAACTTTCCCATCTCATCTCCCGGTTGGAAGCATGCCCCAAGAGACAGAACCAATGGACTCACACAACCACTCGTGCACACTTAGATAATGACACACCAGTTCTGTCGCACACACCAGCTCCCTCTGTCCCAGATACAGCAGCTACAGTTTCCAGTCCATTGACCGCAGGCTCATTGTGAGCCGGTCTTAACAGATAGGCCAGCTGGGCCCCACACTGACACACAATGTCCTCCGGCTGCACAGAAAAGCCTGTCGCACTGTGGAAACTGGCTGCCGCTGCTCCCCACGGTGCACTCATTTCAGCTCCATTGTCCCTGCGGATGCAGACTGAGTGAGTCCTCTGAGGGGCTGAAGGAGGGGGGAGGT
>JAQQAE010018051.1:0-11295 GCA_029823295.1 Pseudamia nigra
AAGTTACACACACTTTAACAAAGCAAAATATCAGAGAGAATTGGGGGTGTGCCAAGGTATATCAGTCCTAGGTGACAAGTCAGACTAAGAGCGATTCAGAAGATCTATACCTTCCTGTGGGCCCACCACCTGCAGGAAGGGTCACAAGGGTCTGGTGCTGTGTGGTTTGGGTGGCGGCTGAAGGCAGGGGCCTGGTTGGTCCAATCCACAGTTGCCATCACTAGCTCCAACTGGGAGGAGGCCCTGTGACAGATCCAGGACACACTGGAGGGACTATGTCTCCAAGTTGCCCTGGGAACGCCTGGGGAGTCCCCCCAGAAGAGCTGGAGGATTGTACTTCCATGAGCGATTCTTCATTATTCAAGACAAACAGCCACTTTTTCACCGCCAAGGTCTGATACAGCAACCGTCTCACTACAGACCTGGTCAACAGACATGGCTGTTCCCATCACTCATGAGCAAAAGTGAAATACAGTGGAACCCCGGGTTACGAGTGTTTTGGCATATGATTTTTTTCCAGGTTACAAGGAAGACATCGGTCAAAATTCTGTACCAGCTCACAAGAAAAACTAGTTCACGAGAGCGAGACTCCTCAAACGACTGGAAACGCAGATGTGAAACTCGCCCTGTATTGTGCTTCATATTTGCACTTTTTTCCACCTGAAATTGTGCTTCGTTTTGTTTTTTCATCATGGGACCTAAGAAGGATGCGAGTGGCAAGTGTCATAAGGCTTTAAGAGACTAAGCTACTGTGTGTTGCAGCTTTGTCAGACACTTTACGGCTGTAAGAGTTGGAATCCTATCTCGTCTTGTGTCATTCCCTGCCTGTTCATGCATTAAAGCAGTGTCAAAAGTCAACCACCACTCGATCATTCTACAGTGAGAACAAAACCCGTAATGTGTCATTAGAAATCATTTTTAGAACTAATTTCATGCATTCCTTTTCAAATAATAATAATGAATAAACATTCTTTTCCAGATACCTTATGTGCACGTACAGGTGTGTATATACGGGGAGTTTTCTTGGGTCTTGGAACGGATAAATTGGTTTTACGTGTATTCTTATGGAAAAACCTTTCCCGTCTCATGAGTTTTTCGTTTCACAAGCTTGATGCCAGAATGGATTTATCTTGTAACCCGGGGTTCCGCTGTATATGAATGCTTTTCCACTCTCTTCCCAAACTGAAAGCAGCATGAGAAAACCTCCTTTTATTTGTTTTAAATGATGCTGTTGTGTGATAATTATGTGTGAAGACAGTCTGATGTGGCTTGTGAAACTTTCTTCAGCATTATGAGTTCTATAAATAGACCTGGCTTGACTTGTGGTGGTTCAGCCAGTATCCCAATCACAATTTTAACTCGTCTCCACTGTAAAAAATATAAGCATTATTAGAGCTGGAGGCATACAGCACTGAGGGATAAGATAAATCACAGACACACCGTTTGCCCACTATACTGTTTTAGATGCTTTAAAGATGATTGATTATACTAGTTGAACGCATTTCATGTGATGCAGGGTTTATAATTTAATTAAAATGAGCAGAATTAGTGTTTTACTTAATTACCCAAAGCCTGACGTTTCAGTAAACCTGCATGTTGAGTCTACTGGTGTTTCAGAAACACGCTTACAGAGTCTGAATTTATTGAAGATTGGACCAATATGTCCTAGAACTTAAAAGGCAGAAGTCGCATGCACACAATTTGAAACAGCAAAAAATGTTAAAAACACAAATTAAGAATTCAATTTAGGATATGATAAAGGTTGAGATTTCAGTACAAAAACCACCAAGTTAAGGTTCTGAAAAGATTGTGGGGTATAAATCAAATGAGATGTTAGATAATGACTTACAAAATGTTTTACTTTCTGATTGGAAATCAGAACACTGGTCACCAGAGGTGGGTAGTACTCAAGTACATTTATTCAGTTACATGTACTTGATTAGGATTTCCAAAAATGTACTGCTGAGAGTAGGTAAAATATTCTTTACTCTTACTCAGGTACATTTATGGTGGAATAAATGCACAGCAACAAAAAAATTAAAAAAAATCAAAAAAAAAAAAAAAAAAAAACAACAAAAAATTCATCAAATCCAACAAGTAAGAACAAAAGTAAAATTAAAAAATTAAACTTTGCAACAAAATGAACCAAAATGTTCATCAAAAATGAACAAATACAGAACAAAATGTGTAACAAAATAAAACAATTAAGTAAATTGGCAAATATGATACAACATAATACAACATTTGTACAAAGAAAAACAAGCAAAGCAAAATTACGGAAAACTAATCAAGTAATTAAAAATGTACAATATAACCATAAAGCAACAGTACTTGTTCTGGAAGACAGCTTCTTTTTACTCTACACACCACGGCAGGTCACAGGGGTCATCGACACGGTGAAGTCATGTGAACATGCGTTTGTGGTTTTGTTTTGTGTTTTAAAAAAGGAACAAAAGACAAAGGACACACATTTTCCTCCATGTAGTGAAATCTTTACTGAGCAGTAAATGCACACAACACGACGCAGATGCAACACCGAGTTGTAGCGTTTTAATCGAGACACCTCCTTAAAATACTGTTGTGTTGACAAAAAGGGAGGCTGCATTCTCTTTCACCTCCCAACTATTATTTGCCCAAAACAAAATAAATCGTAAAAGCTTAAATATAAAATAGATCTACTCTCTGATTTGCTGGAAAATAAATTACTTCAGGGAACGTTTTTACACTTTACCACGTTCTCAATATTCAACATGAACCAAATGAGACAACTTTATAAATTAAACAACAGAGAATCAAAATCATGTACAACCTCAAAACCAAAAAAAAAAAAAAAAAAACAACAGCATATTCAAACCACTATATTTCTGAAACTAACTACCTTCAAATCCATTTTTCCTCAGCAAACATTGGCACAAAACCTGGGATTAATTCAACTGATCAAAGGCAACACGTCTGTAATACTGTGGCCTGAAAACAGCCTGTCCAGCAAACAGCTAAGGCATCTGTAAATATTCCCCTGGACAGAAAGTGATTGATTTCACGCTACCTGATTGTTAGATGCTTGTTTGGATGCTTGTTATCTTAGCAAAGACAAACTGCATGTGCGTAAACATTCTCTTACGTACTCGAGTGAAGGCAAAGTGCAGGTTTAGGGACAAAAGGGCTTTTGTTTCACCCTGAAAAAAAGCGCAAAACCACTCCACTGTGTCAAGTTTCGCACCCCCCCCCCGCACCCCCCCCAAGAATCTCGCCATCAATTGCATTTTTTTTCCACTCGGATTCTAACGTAGTGATCAAGGTACGTGTAGCTTCAAAATAGGCACATATTGGCTGCTTATGTTCATAGTTTTAACTGCATCTGAGTAGGCTTAAGATACAAGAATCACATCAGATTCTTGCATCTTAATGTGGCTTAATAAATGCTGTTGAAACTGTTTTCACCTGAAACACAAGCAATGATGCGGCACATATTTTCCTATGTTTGATTCTGCAGGGTGTTATGCTTCCGATGACCAGCACGGTGTTATGCTCTTTTACCATTTATTTCCATTTCACCAATTCCATCAGCATTGGTGCAGCATTGGCAGAAGTGGCAGCAGGCACATTGATTTTCTTGCAGTTCCCGGATTCTCTCAGTGATCCGGCACCCCCATCTTCACAGTCACTCTCTGTCCCTTTGGTTTGATACAGTGCAGGGATGCAAAAGGCTTGGACCAGGCTGAGCAGAAGGATAAGTGCTAGAATCCATCGTCAAAATCTCCATCGCTTCCATAATCTGGAAAAAAGAGAGATGAGACAATGATAGAACTGGGACGTAAGGCCAAAAATGTCCTCGCAATAAAAATATTCATATTAGCTGATATTAGTCACAGCAAATGTCAAATGCATTTATTTTCCAGCTCAAAGACTGATTTCAATCTGAAATTAAATAAATCGGATGATTAGTTTCGTTTGCAATTTAGCCGGAAAAGATGCAACAACATGAAAATGACAACGATAAAGAGATGTATGAGACAAAATGAATACTGAATGCAAACAGACCAAGTGATAATAATGCATTTAAGTGCTGCACAACAACAACAAGAATAAGAGTAACAATACAGTAAACATAAATGAGCTAAAATAAAAAACGGTTCAATAAAACATTAAACGTTTCATCTTTATAATAAGATGCAAAAAGAGAAGAATTCCATGAAAGTAAAAAATATGTGAAAGGCAACAAGAAAATGGTGCAAAAGATGAAAAAAGTAAAAACAGCATGAAAGGCTTTATAAAGATAAAGATGCAAAAAAACAAACATGATTTTTAAAACTCAACTGATGCCTCAGTGAAAATATAGGGATTGTGCTGCAACTGCAGACATAGGTAGAATATTCATATTTAACATCCATGCACACAGCTTAGTATGCATTTTGTGCATGTAAACTGAGCAGTAATGACTACATTACAACCAGCTGGAGTGTGCGTTTGGAAAGTCAACAGCTTTGGTTTTAGCAGATGTCTGTGGGAAGTGTGGAAGCGATCCAGAGTCTCCTCAAGGCATTTTCAAAAAACCTTAAAGAAACGCAGAAGTCCACAGAGCCGCTCTTTGTCTTTTGTGCGACTTCATAAATAGTGGCATCAGGTCAGAGCGGCAAATTTGGAAAAAATGTCACTTTGCAGCGAAAACCAGCAACATCAACCATCAGCTGACACACTTTAATCTCTGTCTGTCTCATGAACTGCATAGTGTCTACGAGCTCCGTGGGTTCTGACCCTGGCCTTTGACCTCATGGAGGGGGGCACGAGTCTCTATTAAGTCACTCAGGATCTTTTTTATTATTATTATTATTGCAGTAGAGTAGGGGACCTTAAAGTTTAACAGCCAAAGACGTGAAGTTAAGAAATGTAATCTTGCTGAGGAGGACTCATTAAACCAAGCAGGAGCCGAGACACAGACGTGACCCACAGAGACAGATTCATTAAAAAACTGACTCAAACTGTTTCACAGTCCAGACACTCAGCGTCGCACTGAGGGGTGACAAAGCCGTCTGCCACTGTGAGTGTGAACTCAATTCAACTGTTCAGAAGACTGATGAATGAGACACAGCACTGCGCGTCTGGGAAAAAAAGCTGATGAGAACATTTTTAAAAATACACCAGCCTACAGAAAATATACATTATGTCTCCATTCTAGTGCTGCTGTCAACCTCACAGAACATACACTATCAGTTAAAAGTCCGAACACACCTTACCCTTCAGTGTTTTTTTTTCTTTCAGCACATTCTGAAGATGTCCAAAAAAAGAATGTGCATGGAATTATCAAAAATCAAAAGCAGTAAACAGAAAAGTGTTAAACAAGTGACTTATATTTTAGATTGTCCAAAGTAGCCACATTTAGATTGAATGACAGGACCGTTTAGTGCCGCTACAACTACTGTACAAGTCCATATTACAGCAAGCAACACTCACAGTTCAGTGAAGTCCAGGACATCCTTACTGAAAGAAATTAAAGTTAGTCCAAGAGAAAAATCTCAGTAAATTTGAATGTGTCCCCAAGTGAACCAAACCATCAAAGTGAGATGCTGTAAAGCAGTGCTTTCTGAGGCTGATAATTCAAATATACATATCTCCTGCAGCAGAGGTAGTTCCTGGTCTTCATTCCTGGGCCAGTCGTCGTGAGAGTCAGATTCATCCAAGTGTTTGATGGTTTTGTCAGCTGCATCCAAAGACTTTTCAGATTGACTGACCATTTCTACAGGTAATGATGCACTGTGCCTTTACCCTTTACTTAACGGCTTCCTTCCATAATGTGGATTTGTACAGTAGTTGTATTAGTAGTAACAGAGTAACTGACTCTGTACCCACCCGTCCTCTGCACAACACAACTGATGGTTTAAGCACATTAAGACGACAAGAAATGGCACAAATCAACTCTTGACAGGGCACACCTGAAAACTGTTCCATGTGACTACCTCATTTAAAATATTAAACATGTTCTGGGTTGTGTAATACTTCTTTGTTCACTACATAATTCAATATGTTCTTTCACTGTTTAGAAGTCTTCGGTATTAATGTGCAATGTTAAAAATAATAAAAAGAAAAAACCGAAAGTGACACAGAAAGTGTGTCCAAACTTTTGACTCTGTCAAATAATTCAACTACAGAAAAAGTTCATTGCCATAATGAAGACAGACATATTAATGGTACGCAGAGTGCACCTAAGGCTGACTGAGAATGTAGCAATTACAGGCATTTGTTCTTAAACCAACGATGACAAAATTAAATTATGACTAGATTAATAATCACAGGATCAGTGAAGTTAATGTTCTGACAGAACTGGGTCTACATATCCCTTTCACATTAGACTGGTTCTAGTGAACACTGACAAAGTTTGAAACATCAGCCAGAAACAATAAATGGCAGTAGGATAGGCACATCACACGTTGGAAAAAAAAATGAGTAAGATTTCATTAAGTGATGACAGGACATTTTACACCAACTACTAAGACTGGTACAAGCTGATGGTTATTAATGATTCTTAAGCTGAAATTCTAATTTTGAGAGGAAAACAAAAGCCCACACACAGAAAAATCAGTCAGATTTTTATTTTTTAAAGGCCAGTGTGATGTTCTGGATTATTTCCACATCAGCGGCAGCCTGAGGTCGATGGAGAAGCGCCAAAGTAGCTGATTGGTGCTGCTCAGTCAGTCATCATGAACGGTTTGATATGGTGTTGTTTGGTTCCCACCCACACAGTATCAGATAAATGGCTGTGATTGGCCCAGTTTGATCTAGGCCAGGTAGAAATCTGTTTGAAAGTGAGCAGAGCCAGACCGACCTGCCAGAGCAATTTAAAACTCTGCTCTCAGGAAAATGTGTCAGGTTTGACAAACTAGAAGAGAACTGTAGACCACATCATTCCCATTATTCATCTGGGGACTGATTGTCCTTAAATATTGCACTTAAACATATGTATTTATTGACCTTTAACAGACGCTACCAGTCATTTTATTTGCATTATTTTCAACCTTGCACATTAATAGTGAAGACATCCAAACTGAAACCAACCATATTGAATTATGCAGTAAAACAAAAAAAAAAACAGTGTTCAACAACACAGAACATGTTTTCTATTTCAGATACAGAGGCGAGGTAGATACAGAGTCAGGGGCTCTATGGGTGCTACTACAACTACTGTACAAATCTGTATAATGGTAAGAAACACTCAGGAATTTTTCTGTGAAGATTCTCAGTCATCCAGGTCATGGTCTCCAGGAAGCTTCCTCAGCTCGAACCGAAGAAGCTTCCTGGATGGGTAGCAAAACGTCTTCAAACCAAATTTCCGGTCTATTCAACACAAGGAAAACCACACGCCTTGGACTCTGCTAGGAAAGAAATGAAGGTCTGTCAAACTAAAAAAATCTTAAGAAATATGAAAGTTTCCCCAAGTACAGTCAACAAAACCATCAATCATGTTATTGTTTTGCTGCTTGGTGGTGATATTTATCCTTACAAACTGTATTTTTCCATTTAAAAAGCATGTAAATTCATTGCACTTTTCTGTCGAGACGAGTCCTGGAGCGATTTGATTTGTGGTTTGTGAGCCATAGCAAACAGAATGCGAGTATTATTGATGTTCTTATAAATTATTTCAGAAAAGTATCACTGTCTGACCATGAATAACTCCTGGTTAATATCACAAAGACTTTGGTTCTAGATGTCATTGTGAATTTGAAGTTCGGTTTTCCTGCATTCTGATTTCAAGGTCCTTACCATCACAGTGTTCCTCCATGGTGTCACTGGCCTGCTGAGCTCGTCTTAGTTTTCTCTTAACTAAGTGTTTCTTACCATCATACGGACTTGTCCAGTAGTTGTAGTAGCACTAATAGGGTTGTTGACTACCCACCCTTCGTCTGCACGAGACAACAAATGGTCCAAAGCATGATAAGAAATGGCAGAAATAAACTCTTAACACAATGTAGAAAATAATTTTAAAAAACTAAGTGTCCAAACATTTGACTGAGTGTACTTGTGCAGATGTTTTTTCACTCATTAATTCAGGGTTTTTTTTTTTTCCATTTGTCGTTTCACTAAATAAGTTGTCATTTTAAATCAGTAGACTGAGCTTTTTTTATGGCATACAGACTTTTTTAGCCACACTGTATGTATTCAACAATCTGAACATTACACAAACATCAGCGACAACACAAAGTACAATCATTTTCAAAATACCACAGTTACAACAGGCAGATAATTAACGTCAGTGTAGAAGGCATCAACCAGCACAATATCTTACAAGCCATTTTAAATATATCTTTCTTTAACTTGGGACAATTTGGCAAGAGTTGAGCCAAACCATTAAACTGATTCCAGTCAACATATGGTAGAAACTAAGAATAAACCCAAATAAAAATAAATCAGATTTACATGCTGATTGGAGATAACGAGCACCTTTGACACAAGGGAAAAGCGCAAATGCAAGAGGCATTTACTTAGTCATACCTCAGTGCAATTAAAATAATGCTATTTAATAAAACCTGACAACAAAGTAAAAGTACACTTATGACAGCTTTGCAGCAGAGATGGGGATATAATGACATTTTAAGGTAGAATTACAATTCCTGCGTTAACCTTATATTTTCTAGCAAAACTGCTGAAACTGTATCATCACATCATAACATCTGCAAAACTTGATAAAAATATTACTTGACAAGATATTTAGAACATAATATGCGACAGTTTTATGGATAGAAATTGTGTGCCGGCATGTTCAAACTGACCGTTACCACCCATGAGCTCCATGGCACTGACACACGGCTCCTCCTCGTCGTCGTCCTCCTCCTCAGCAGCTACGTCATCGTACACCACCGGCCCGCTCTCCACCACCGGCCCGCTCTCCATCACGCTGCTACCTGGACCTTCAGCCGACACTGGCACTGGCTGAGCGTTGGAGCTGGTACCCTGGGCAAACAGGAAGTATTGTTGGCCATGTGCAGACGTGATCAGTATTTTCAATATTTTCCTCTGCATGACACACGTTTCCCCAGGGAAATCTAAGCTCGATCTGATCTCATATGCCCCACTTCCTTTAAAATGATAAAAATAATAAACAGTGCAGTGTGGTGGTGCTTGTGTGCTGGGAGGATACACAGTGTGGCCGAGATGGTTTATCTGCTGCAGTTCTCCCCGATACGCCTAAACACTGCATCAGAGCGTGACCACAACCTTTATTATTTTGCGTTATTCGCATCTAATTTGGGGGAAAAAAATATGCCTAGTCTACAGTGTCTCATATAAAACAAAAAGGGGTCAAAAATTAACCTGAGCCTCAGGGCAAAAATCCCCTTCAAAGTTCACAAAATGCCTGTGAAATTAAACTGAAGGGCGGGTGCAAAAAAGTAATTAGTGCTGCCTTTTTTCCATTTCACCCCATTCACATTGTCTTAGTTGAGCTGTCAAATGTTCATGCGTGAATGTGATGACTTTCCCCCCACGGCCGACTGCAGGCAATTTGAGGGATTTTACAACCAGGAGAGTTTCAGGTACATGCTGTGAGAGAAACAGGTTTTTGATCAGAAAACAACATGTGAAGTAGCGCTAGCGGCAGCTGCATGAAAAATAAACAACAGATATTAAAAAGCACAGTCCTGCATCTGAGGTTGGGGACACAGAGATGGGGATCCATTTCATGTTGTGCAAAAGATGATTAAAAACATGTCAGAGAGAAAGTTACGGAAACCTGCTAAAATGTGCAACAAAACACTATGCCACTATTTACAGTATTTTTTGTAACATCGGGCACTGCATTCTGTTGTACTAAACACATGAACAATAAAGCACAACAGGTACAACAAAATCTGACAATAGAGAAGAAACAAGTGTTTTGTGGACCATATTTCCCTCTGACCTCCAGCCCAGGGTTGCAAATGTTTATCGTTATGAAGTAAACCCCATATGAAACAGATGAGATGGTCAAATCACTTGTTTACCATCACTGTTTTTTTTTAACCAAACTGATCAATGTGTGGATGAATCACTAAAAGGATTTCAAAAAAATTACTGAGCAAATGGCTGAATTGTGAAACACATGACAGATGTCTGTCTGGTCTCTGGACAGAAGTGTAAACTAACACTAAGATGACAAATGAGAAGTTTGCAGATTTGCTCATTTTAAAATTAGTGTAAATTTACATTTCTATCTGCTCCCGTCCCAGTTTTCCCTGGTTGCTATGTCTTGTCTGTGTGTTTTGCTCATTCTCTGTCAGAGTCTCCCCCTAAACCTACAGCAACATGGAATTGACCAGCTGGACCTTAATGAAATTGACACACAGGAGGACGAGGACAGCGGCTGCTGGACATGTGAGGATCCGTGGACGCATGGGGACTTGTGTTTTTTGAGACGCTGTCCACTGAGGATGTGATGGATATTTATCTATTCAGAACCATGATAACAGGATTTCTGCTCATTGGCTTGGGTGTTTCCTGGTGTATCGATAAAGAAGACGGACAGAGCTGCTCAAAGCCCGGCATAGCTGGTCCCCAAATCAAGCAGTTGGGAAGAGAACTGGGAGCATAACATGCAAGAATTCTGAGTTAAATCAAAGAGTGGATTACAACACAGGAGTGCTGGAGTCTCTTCATAGGATGGAGTTTTGAGGTCTGGTACCAAAAAATATAAAATTGGAGTTTACTGAAGAGTTAAAATTCTTTTTCTGTCTCTGAAAGTGTGACCGTCTTACCTTGTTTTTGTTTGGTCTCCCTCTAACGGCCTTGAATCAGGCTGTGTGTAACCCCCCCTTGGAGGAGAAGCTACTTGGGGAATGGGTTCCGCTTTTCACCCTTCCCCCGCCTTACACCAACACTCTGATAAGAGGTCAAGCTGAAATTTCTTATGAACATGTGCCGCCATGGTAACCATCATGGAACTTAACATCTGACTAGATGCCTTGAGAGAGGATTCTTGACTTGATGTCAAGGTGAGCTTTTCTATGGGCATGTGTTGCCATGGTAACTATCATGGAACCTAACACCTGGACGATATGCACTGAGAGAGGATTCTTGACTTTCTATCAGAACTGACACGACACAATGCATCCATTGATCATATGCACATTACATACTACACACCCAACCCCAACTCTCTCTGATACCTTGCTTTGTCAATGTAATGTGTGGATAACTTGTTTGCCAATTGTGCATATGAGGATTTTTTTTTTTACGTGATCATAACTTTGCTTCCTATGGAGCCTAATTCTGGAAACAGCTTTTTTTTTTTTAACTTTCTTTCCTAATTGTACCCCCCCCCCTTCCCCC
>JAQQAE010018052.1:0-11295 GCA_029823295.1 Pseudamia nigra
AAATAGGCCGCATCATTGTATAAGCCGCAGGGTTGAAAATGTGTGACAAAAGCCGCGGCTTATAGTGTGAATATTACGGTAACTAAATTATAATGCAACTTATTCAACATGATGATGCTGCAGACCTGTACACGAGGAAATTTTCTGTATCTGGACTTCCTTAAATCATAATTGACTCCCACTGGTTTAAGGTCTTGATATTGACTTGGCCATTTCAAAATGTTAACTTTGTTCTTCTTTAACTATTCTTTTATAGAACAACTTTTAGAGTCATTGCCTTGACCCATGACCTCTTCAAATTCAGTTAACAGACAAATATTCTGACATTTTCCGTTTGAATTCCCTGGTATAATTCAGAATTTACTGTTCGAATCAGTGATATCAAGCTGTCCTGGCAAACATGCAGCCAGATAGGCCCAAATCAAGATACTGTATCATTTGAACAGTTTTGTCTCATTTTGCTGCACTGTAAAGTCAATCAGCACTGCTTGCATACTGAACTACATTCAAATGTATTTATGCAATTAAGCAAAATGTGAGCTTATAAAGAGCGTTGACCTTACACTATCCATCCTCCCAGGTTTTATCCATTTCTGCAGACACATTCAAAGTCGTACATTGCTTCAGTTCAAATGAAACAGATCTGGCTTTCCTTTTTCGGCTACTGCTCAGTACAGACCCTTCCTGAACTTGTCAATAGTGCAAAATGCCTGCTACAAATACAACAAAAATAAGATACATAATTTAACATGTTTCCACCTCCACTTATTCATCAAAAGAAGACAAAGTTATCCTAATTTTCGGTGGAACCCACAGAAGAAATCATTTGCGGTGCATCCCCCAAAGGCCAACTTTAATCTATCTCCTTTTCATTTCATCACCAGTAAGTTTCATTAATACAGGTAATTGAGCTCATTCTCCTCCTGCGAAAACTCATTTGACTTCTAATCATAATCTGACTCCTCATTTGATGCAGAAGGCGATCTGTGGCATCACTTTGTTTCACTACCGACACTGGGCTTGTTCACTTCTAGGTGAGGGTGAAAAAAGCCCTTTCATAAATGTATCAGGAACACATCAGACAGATGCTTCTTTGTTTAAGTTACACACCACAGACAATGCTGGACAGTGAGTTGCATCTGATGACTGTTACAGTTTGAAGTGTTCAGCAGTCGAACCAATGTTGCACTGCACATCTGTCTAAAACTACTAAGAGAATGATTTTTTAAATTTTATTTGTACCCCCCCCCCATTGGGATCTGGTGGTGCATGTTTTTTTTTTATTTTATTGACAGGTCTGTATGAAATCTCCACCTCTTGCAGAATGCTTAGCTTCTATGCATTTAACCCTCTGTGGTCGATGCATGCACCAGCACACTTTTGCAACAGTTTTGCTTTGTTTTATTAATATTTTTGTCATTTTGGGCTATGGAAAAACAGTCAAAATACTTTCCTGAACTGGATACTCTCATCTTTCCATTGCACCCTCGCATCACGTCCCACGATTTACAGCCAGCGTTAGAGGGACAATAACAGAGCATTTTCTACCTCTGCATAACTGGATGAATCTGTTGTCTGTCAATTTGTAAATACAGTGGTACCTCGGACAAAGAGCTCTTCTGACAATGAGAAACTCGGTGACTTAAGGTGAAGGTGGGGTGCACGCTGGAAAAGTCCCCAGTTCATCGCTGGGCTGACATTGAGAGACAGACAACCATTCACACTCACATTCATACTGATTGATAATTTAGAATGACCCCATAGTCACAGGATGTAGACTCCTCAAGTGCATGCTTTACCTAGGGAGAGCCCACACAGAACCCAGGATAGTTCCCCCCGCCCCCCACCACCACTATGTGGCCCTGTCAAGGCTACTCTGGCCACTAATGGTTTTAAGTAAAGTAAAGGTGGTAATAGTACAGTTTCATATCAGGTGGTGAAGTAGTACTTCTTGTTTGACATTAAATATTTCTTGCCCCTTTGAAAGCTGTGATATCAACCCAGGAGTGTGCACTAAAAATCCAATAATACTTTTTGATCATATCTGTAACTTTCTTAGTTTTTTCCCTTCCGTGACCACTGAAAGGTCATTCTAATCATTCATAAATGCCAGGGGTATTAAGCACGTTAAAGGGCCTCAGAGCAGCCGCTGGGGAAAGAAAGGGACCGTAGAGGCTGCTGAACATCAGCCTTGTCTGAAGCCAGACTATCACAGCTATCAATTCAGGCCTGGGCACAAAGATGCTGTGTTTTTTTCTGGCCTGATCTGGCCATTGCTGGCACTCGGTGATGTTTATTAATCAGTAACAGCTCCCTTTACAATCTTGTCAAGGCCCAGATGTGGAGGACGAAGCGATAGTCAGCTAACGCTGTCACTGCTGTCACCATGAAAGTAGGTGCACAGCTTTGAAGGTACCAATCTTCAACCACGTCACTGTCATCCGCGGGGCTGTTTGGGTTCTCAGTGGCTCTGATCATCATTTAGCGTATCATGTGGACTTACAGGTGTGTTGGAGCTTCTGAGAAACACTCTGCATGAAATATTTCTCTAAAGGGACAATAATTTTCTCCAGGACTAACCTACTGAATGTATGGCAGAAGCAAACCTACATACTTTAGTGTCAAACAACTTGAAGAATGCGTATTGAACTTGAGTCTTATCCTATATTTCTTAAGCTTTTATTACTTTGCTTTTGAGAGAAGACAAGTTTAGTCTTCTCTCTACTACAATCCGGCATCTCAGAAGGACTTCAAACAGTAAATGCACGGTAGAGCTGCACAATTTATCACATTACATTGGTAATCTTAATAGTCTGTGTGGTTTAGAATGATTTAAGGTGATCTTAGCTGCTGAAATGGACAAAGAAACAAAAGGTAGTGGTGATGGGTCTTGTGTAAAACAAGACCCAACAAGAAGGGAATCTTAAGTTGCTTTTGTATTGTTTGAACTTGTTTTTGTAGATTTGACATTAGTTTGTATCTCTGACTTGACATTTCAGTATGAGTGATATGTGTGAGCAAGATCACAATATTATAATAATAAAAAACAACATAATTAAACTATGTAATGAATCATGTGATCAAAAAATAAACAAAAATTAAGGAAATAAACAAAAATAAGAAAATGATTAACAAAAAATCATAAATCTTACAACATTAAGACGAACCGAAGATAATAACAATGGAAATGTGTAAGAATTCACAAAAAATGACAAAAAATATTAAATAATTTGAATGACAATAAAACATTCCTCAAAATGAATATAATAACCCACAAGGGTCCAACAAATGAACAAAATACTCAAGTAAATTATTATAAATGAGAAAAATTTAAATTAAAATCTAAAATTCACCAAAATGAATGCAAAATTTTTTTAAATGAACAAAAAGTTAATGGAGGAAATGCAAGATGAGCAACAATGAGCAAAAATAAACAGAATCAAATTGGTGTTAACATGTTGCCAGCTACAACATGTGTCATATGTAATGCAATATGTATGTAAAAGGTTTGAATATTTTTGCTGCTCTGGACACTTATTTTTTTCTGCCCATAAATGTCTCTTTAGATCATAAAGGTTGTTGACCTCTGCTCTAGGACTGCGTTTAATGACTGTCCAAGTCAAATAAAATGTAAATAATGTTAAAGAAGTAGTGGTACATGATGAATAGTGAAAGCTTTGTCCATGAGACATATTTAAAAGTTGACATCAAGGTGCTCTAATGAACACTGGTTCTTGAGGGGGCTGAGAATTTTTGCCTCGGACCCCAACAGAGCTTAGAATTACCACTGAATCTTCCTGAGTCTGGCAGTAGTTGGAAGCTGACCTCTGTGCTATGATTTCACTTTGCTGCAGGGAAGTGCGCTCCAAGATGTCAGCACACTGCAGTGGTTATAGGTGTGGCAAAACACCCAGTAAGGCAACAGGCTTTGAACTACACAAGTCAGGAAACCACTGCTTTCCTAAGTGAGGTTAAGCACTGGAAATTCGGTCTCCGAGCTAGAACTGAAGGTCCCATTAAGATCTGCATATGTGTTTATGTGCACATGACCCAGTGCACATAACCTGGGCTGTACAAGTTGTAGTACCACTGTTGGCCATTGGGGGACTGTTCGTTTGACTTCTCTTTGAAAATACTAAGTCATGAGGCGTTAGCATAGTCTGAAATGTTTTATTTGGGCCCTCTAGTAAGAGATCTGGTGGTCCATGTTTAACTTCTTGCTTTAACTTTTATTAAGATATTACAGGAAATGTATCGACAAATCACGGCTGTGCTGGGCTTTGATTGACATGTTGCCACGTTAACGTGATTCACTGGATGGTATCGGACCTACATATCTTCTATTTATTCAGTAGAGCATAGATTTAGCTGAGATTCACTCAATTCTAGCTGTGGGTAAGTATTTACACTAACAACACTGTAATGTTTGGCAATGCTTGGTGAACTTTTAATGTGTCACTCAGCTAGTCGCATTAACTTACCTATTAGACCCCTGCTATGCTACGCTCTGATAGCTCCCCCACCATTTGTCCAAATATGGCCACATCCTGTTTTTGGCTCCAAAATGTCATCCAGATAGCAACAACCCAATTGACCTCAAAGCAGCGCTTCAGAAACCAATGGGTGATGTCGAGGCCATTTTGTCCACTAATATATACAGTTTATAACGTGACAAAACATTCATCTGATGCATAGAAATTCTAATTGCAGCTTGACGGTGCCTTGATGCAAAAACTACCAGATGCCATAGGTCTGCAATACACGCAGTCATGGCAGAAAAGAGCAAATAGGAGAAAAACTGTCCTCCAAACATGGGCTGCATGATAGATGACACAGGCACACTCATTAACACCCACCCCCCTTTTTTTGTTTGCCACTATGACGAGTCTCTGTCAGTTAGACAGGTATTGTGTTAGTAAGAGGAGAAGCAATTTACTCATGCAGAAGAATGGAGCGACAGTTTCTGGAATAATTTGCCTTTCAGTGAGGCTGAGTCATTTGGACGAAGGGACGCGCAGCTCGAGTCCAGCGGGGTGTAGTTCACACAGTTCACTGATTATCTACTGGAATGTTGAAGTTTTTCTCTCAGGGAAACTCAATACTAGAAAGAGCACAAAGTTTATTTTAACACACACTTTTTATCATTTTCTGCATTGTATATTACTGCAAGTACTGTGCATTAAAAAGTGAAAACAACCCAGAACATATTTTATATTTTATATTGTCCAAAGTAGACACATGTAGCTTTGATGACAGTTTTGTACTTTCGTATCATTCTGTCATCAGATACACAAACCAGTGTTTACATCTCATACTGTAGGTGTGTCTTGTCCAGAGTTATTTTGTGCCATTTCTTGCTTTCCTCACCCTTTACCATGCATTGCAACCACACGGTTGACCTTTTTGTGTGTAAAACCTCAGTCAAACCCATTTGCGGCTGTTGGTTCTTTCCCCATTCGTTTCTAAAGTTTATAATGATTTTTTAATGTTTGAAATTAGTGAAAAAGGTGAAAATTGATTTGCATAAATCTACTATTCAGACAATGACATAAAGTGAGTCTCGGATTTGAAAAAAAAAATCATACATGCTCTAGGCCATTTAATTACACTATTACATAAATATTCTGAATGTGAAAATACACAGTAGCTATGTGGCCCCTGTGACAGTTAGTTCTTGCCTAAAGTTGCCCTAACGAGACAAGTAAACCATTAATTGATGTCCATAACTGCTGGAATAACTATTAATGGGAAGCCAGCGCTCAATTCTACCTTTTTTTTTTTCAAGTTTTATTTCTTACTGTTCCAGTTAAATGGTTAATGCGCTTTAGACCAGACATTCCCAAAAACAGTGTCAGCACCCACAGGTGGGTCAAGGGAGAATGTATTTAGAATGGAAAATAAATTTTCCTCTTAAGCATGTTGACACGTAATATTTGTCTTATTTAGCTATTGTAATATTATACTCTTGGAAATGAATCAGAGCCTGTGACCGTCACCGAAATGCAATTAATTACTATTAGTACAAAATGTTTATATGTCTTAAAAAGCACAAGCATAAAGCAAAACTGTCAATTTTTTTTAGCCTGCATCTTTTTCAAATTGGTCATTTACACGCTCTATATAATAATGTAAATCTTGTCCTATTATAAAATAGCTGTTAAAACGGTCAAGAACACTCATTAATGGAAATGATAACATGAATATAAAAGTGGGTGCCCAGTGAAACAGTTTGGGAACCACTGCTTTAGACCATCAGTTGTCTTGTGCACAGTGCTACTACAACTACTGTGCACATCCACATAAAGGAAGACCAAGAGCTACCTCTGCTGCAGAGAAGATTATTACAATTACCAGGGGGGGTGGAGCAACGCTGTCATCAAAACTAACTTTGGTTACTCTTGACAAAATCTATGGTTGGTCAACACTTTTTGTTTACTCTATAATTAATATATTTTTTATAGTTTAGATGTCTTCCATATTAATGTACCGTTTTGAAAATTATGAAATTATAGAAAGACCAGTGAAGGGGAAGGTGTGTTCACATAGTGTATGACAACAACTCAATGATGGTACTGTTTCAGTACATGTTCCATATGGGGCGTGGCCCACACATGCATAATATCTACTAAAAGAAGATAAAAAAATACATTTCAAATGCATTTTTAATTGATGTACAAACACTTGTACAGGCACAGAGCTACTATTTCATGTCTTCCCAATGCACTGCACTATTTTCATTTCTCACCAAATCACTGATTCAGAGACAATGAATCACTTTTAACAAGCAAAAAAATATGATTCACAGAACCACTTTGTCTTTGGTCTGAAACAAGCTGGAGGTCTGAATAGATGACCAAGATGACCTCAAACAGAATGATAGCAGCTAAAACAATCCAAAGCAACATATTTTCAATTAGAATTACCTATCTCTTTTCCACTGTGTACTGTTAAACATGACTTGAATTATTTGTAAGATAACATACAAATAAATGCAGCTGCCTAAAAAGTTAAACAGAAAAAAGTTTGCTGCTTTTCAATAGGGGTAAATCTGAAGTGGCTTTGACCTCAGCTGATTTTTGGGCAAGGAGATGGTATTAACTGGATATAAGCCTTTTTATAATGCAATTGTTTATACTGACCTTTAGAAATCCAGGATGAGTTGTCTTATTAAAAATAAACAACTACCAATGCTTCTCATTTTTACATGCAATGCCATGCAACTGCATCGTTATGGAACACGATGCAAAATAATATGACGCCAAATGTAAATAACCGTTTTTTATCTGGATTTACACCTACTGGACACTCTGTGAGGTACATCTTACAAGCACCCGATCAGACCCCGCTTTTATCTTCAGAACTGAGTTCTTAATAATATAGACGCAACAAGGTGCTGGAAACATTCCTCTGAGATTTTGGTCCATATTGACGTGAAAGCATCACACAGTGGCTGCAGATTTTTTCAGCTGTACATCTACAATGCCAATGTGGGTGAAAATGGGTGAAAATCCCAATAGATCAGTAGTTTATAATAAAATACTCAAAGCCCTTTTGGCACTAACAACCACACTAACAGTCACTTTAACCACCTTCCCCGTCCTGATGCTCGGATTGAACTTCAGCAGGCCATCTTGATCATATCTACATGCCTAAATGCTTTGAGTTGCTGTCATGTGATTGGTCGGTTAGATATTTGCGTTAACAAGCAACTGAACTGGTGGACGGAATACTGTGGCTGGTCAGTGTACTGTACATAGAGTTTATGTAACTTTATCGTGTATAAATCAGCACAATTTTATAAAAGTCAAAAAACTGAGGCACTTCAGCATTTTATTCAGTGGTGGGTAGAGTAAACAAATACAGTACTCGAGCAAAAGTATTCTTACATGACAATCGTAGTGATTCAAGTAGAACTAGAAGTATTCCTAAACATCAGTACTTGAGTAAGAGTAAAAAAGTGTCTCATAAAAGGTAACTTGATAATATAAAATTGATCGCAGCATAATATATTGAATATATTGCATTAAAACAAATATTTTGTTCATTTTTGTTAAATTACTCAATTATTTTTGATCATTTTTGCTCACTTTGTTGCTAAATTGGAGATTTTTGTTCAATTTTGTTGCTATTTTTGTCAAGTTTTGTTAATTTGCTTGATTATTTTGATCATGTTGCTGATTTTGTTTCTTATTTTATTTATTTTTGTTCCATTTTGTAAACTTATTTGATTATTTCGACCATTTTTGCTCATTTTGTTGGTTAGTTCAATTTGTTTGGTTTACTTGTTTGTTTTGTTCATTTTTATTGTCTATTTTTTTAATTTAACCTTGCTACTTCTACTCATTGAGGTGGAGCAAAATGTAGAATAAAAGTACAGTTTCATCACAAATGTAACTGAGTAAGAGTAAAAAGTACCCTGTGAAAGAATAACTGTCTGAAGTACAATTTTTTAAGAAGCACTACAGAAGTACATCTAAAGGATTAAATGTACTTGAGTATACCTGAACAAAACACACCCATATGTGTATTAACCCCTTTACCTTCCACCATTCCAGCTTCTGAGACGACACATTCTCCCTCCTTACTTGCCACACAATGATGCTTGGACAGGGTGTTGCATTTTGAAGCACAGGATCCCCAGGGAGTCTTTTTTTTTTTTGTATTGCAGGGTGAGCTTTTTGTTTCAGCACCGATGACCAATATATGTGGAAATCTGACAGACATCGGAGAGTGCAGCAATGCCACACTAGTCAGTTGAGGTAGAAAAACAAGTTGGTTAGGAGTGAAGAAAAACGGCCAGCAGTATGGCTAAACACGAAAGACAGAGGGAAAATACACAAATAAGCAAGCGATGAAACTGGACAAACTCTGCTGTGTGCAAGTGTACGGATTTTATGATACTGTATTAACTACTCAACTATCTTCTACTAAAGATTTTCCTAGTTTTTATTGTCATGCTTGCTTTAGCAGTGAGCAGGCTGCGTTTCAAATACAGCATAGGTCTCAGCTGGACATTATGGCAACACAATGTAAGCATATAGTGACATTACTTCAGCACGACTGCAGCTCGGAGTGAGGCACTGGAGGAATTTCAGCTGAGAATTATAATTGTGTAGACTAAAAATCTGTCAGTTTATCAAAATCAAGCCTGTCAGACGGTTTTAGCAATTTCCCACTGAAATGACTCCATGTCCTGCGGTGTGACATGATGACGCACGCACATACTGACGCAGCGGTATTTCTGGATTGAACAATTAGTGGTCTGCATGATTTTATGTGATCTTTATGGTCTCAGTTCGGAAACCACAGCATAGAAGAGACCAAAAATAGCCTCTTGGCACCTGGTTCCATGCTGTGGACGTGCCAAGGTGAATTGTGCTGAGCTGATAGCAGACAATGAAAAATGGACATTAAATTGATGTTTCCCTCACTTTCACAACCATAAAGCCCGTATAGGACAACATTAATAAAACCTGAGTTTCTTCTGTAGAGTTTGTTTGAAAGACCACATAATCAGTATGTGCCAGTAATGGAGTTTCAACCAACCCTGGCCTTTGTAACAGCAGCAACAAATAGCAGTAATTTTTTTGTCCACTCTAAGACATGACCTTCAAGAGACATAAATCAGCGTAGTGATGATAAGCACTTGATGCTGAAACAAAGGAGGCATCTGACAACAGATACTGAGTGTTGCGGTTACAACATGTCAGTAGTTTAAACAGTGGTAGTAACGCAGTCTGCTCAACTGTTAAATATGTATGAGGTGACTTTTTGTCAAAACAATTTGTTTTCATTATCTTTTCCATCAGTGCGGGTGAGAAGCCTTGTCTGTCTCCTTGTGCCTCCTTTCAACACCCACTTCAGACAAACAACAAATTGAGTCTTTGTTGCCACTGTTGACATCCCAACGATAGCCTGCTGTGGGATTATATGGGCTCAGTGCCTCAGGCTCTGTGGCTTTTTCTGTCAGTTTCACCAACTGAAGGGAAAACATAATTCTAAAAGATTATGTCTTTTTTTTTTTGTCTTTACTTGCAGAGATTGTCTTACGGGAGAAAAACTCTACATCTTAATTCACCACAATTCATAACCATCCCTGCGCATGCTGCCACAAATGGATCACAACCACTAGTTCATCAGACTGGATTAGAGGGCATTCAGTGGGCACACATTCAGTTCCATCAAACACAATGAATGATTTCTACTGAGCAGTAATTTTCTACAGTGCCTGTGAAACCTGCTGTTTTGTTTTGGAAATTGCAGACACACAAAATGATCATCAGAGACACATGGCGCTATATTTTTAGCCTGCACCTCATTTGCCTATTTTTGGCAGTTTTCCCTACATCATTGGATGTGCTTGCCAGCAGCTTATTATAACTAATTACAGCTAAATTACACTACTTCATGTAATCATGTGCAACACAAGCCATGCAGTGCAGCACGCTTTAGTTACAGTAAAGAGAATGATGTTAAAAAAGCACAGCCATACCATGGAATACACTATATGGGCAGACTGTCGACATATATCTGTATTGTGTTATGACTGAACCAGACATGCTGTGCCATTTAAATGATAAAACCATATCATCAACAAATACATCTGTCTATTAACAGAGCAGAAATCGATAAAACATATTTTCTGTGAATTTAGATATTTTTCATTTCAGTGTGTCCAAGGAGACAGTGACCACACTCGGTACTTCAACACATTCTGACACCCACAGTGGTCAATTACTGGTCACATCCCAAGTTATCACACACTGACATGCAGAGCACACACCAGCCAACAAGTTGCCACATGGCATTAAGACCAAAGCTTGGTTTTAGACAGAGGCTGGGGCAGTTGTGAAGGGGCACCAAACACAAGTACTTCCATGTGTGAGACTGGGGTTCTACTCCTGCCTTGTAAAGTGTGTCTTCATGCATGTTGTGTGTAATACTCACCCTGGCCCCTTCCCTCAGCCCCAATGAACCTTCACCCTGATCGCACCCTCCTGCCATCTAGAGAGTAGCTTTTAAAGCACAAACACCTCATGAAGGTGGCAATAAAAGGGTGCACCACTACCAATATGATGAACAGACCCTGTTCATCATATTGCAAGACAGTCGGGGGGCTCTGTGCATCAAGTGACCAAGCATCAGTACAGATGAAAATCTCAAACAACTCCACCCTGACATGTGTACCCATATAAACAGGATTGAATATCTTACCTAACTTCTTCTTTTCCTTTGGGCTGTTCCCTTCAGGGGTCGCCACAGCAAATCATCTGCCTCCATCTCACCCTATCCTCT
>JAQQAE010018053.1:0-11294 GCA_029823295.1 Pseudamia nigra
AACCTCTCTTATCTTTTTAAATGGGTGAACTTGCACATTTTTACGTTGCCCAATACTTATTGGCCCCACTGTAACTGTTACAGGTATAAATTTAAGAGTGAAGATATGGGACCTTTAAATATAGAAAAAGGCAGTGAAATTGTTGTATATAAGCGGAAGGATGTAAGAGACAAAGTATCACATCTATATTCAAACCATTTCAACCACTTTTTCCATGTTATGTTTGACTTTTAGGTCACTTGTCTGCTCTCATTTGTTCAGACTCTGTGATCCTTCTTACACTAATCAGCTAAAATGTTGAGTGTTAGTGATTTTTGCCTCTAAGAAAAAAAAAAGAGACCAGTAGACATGAAACAGCAGGCAGCAGGAAATTTAATTGGTGGACAGAAATGACAAGGGTGTCCCTTGTCCCTTATAGTGAAACTGCAATGGTTGTAATACACTTCACAATAGTATTGATAAAGAATAAAACAGCTGCTAAAGCACAGAATAAGCCTCGTTGCAGATCAATAAACCAGATGCTGATTACAACTTTAAACAACGAAATATTGTTCATATAATGAACCTCTTGTCACAGTGCTTAGATACTGTTATTTATCTAACTAAGACCTCCCGATAGCTGATTTGACAACACACAACCCGAACCTGGGAATAATAATGACTGAGACAGAAGAGCTAAAACAAGTAACCATGAAACAATCCTGTCCAAGAATATGTTGATCATTTTAAAGTGTTTTTAGGAGGAAAAGGGCAAACAAATTGGAGTAAAATGTCATGAAACTAGTTTATGATGCTACATGTTGCTTGACTTTGGGGGCATCATCCTCAAAAATTACTTATCTGCTTGCAAAAGTAAACGCTAATCAAAGCAAGATCCAATCAAATAAAAAAGACATCAGTAAAACATAATAATCAATATAAAAAAAAAAAAACAAACAAATCTAGCTAACATTAAAATGCTCAAAGTAGGAATGGAACATGTTTTCTTTCAAAAGATTAATAAACAAAACAATGTACATATGAGGAATGACATTTAACAATTTATACATGGTATCTATTGGTTCTGTCCAGGAGCAAAACTTGGTTTTCTTACACTGTTGATATTTCCCACCTACTTTTGAATGAAGTGATGTAGAAATTAATGTACATGGGGGCAGGTGCAGCAGTCTGCATTGTCTTTGCAATGAGAAAGAAAGAGAAAAAAAGAGAAAAGTTAAACAATGAGAAATACGTGAGCCATGAATAAATTTGACCAGGGCTTTCAGTGTCTTTGAATAGCACCTAATCGTGCACTGAAGATAACAAATACAGCACATTTATGTAAAATACTACATTATTCAAAATTACTTGTGCAACAGTACATCTGTGTTATTGTATGTTTTTCTTTCTAGGTGGGTTCAAACCCTCCTACTATCAGTATTTTCATTTGACAATGGAGTAACTTGGCCAGTAGCCTCTACAAATAAGCAAATGCACTGTCCAAAGATGAAACACTAGCTTTTAGTCATTTTAAGTGCTGAGTCATATTTTCCACAACAATAACATATATACAACTGCCCAGATTTTCTATAACGTAAGGATAATTACTGATAGTAGTTGTTTCTGGACAAAAACCCCAAAAGTGCGTAGTATTTGGGGTTCAGTTGTACATTCAAAAAGGCATCAGAGTGGTATTTGTAGAGGTCTTCAGCGTTCAGAACAACCTGGTCTGACATGCGGACTCCTGCTCCCTGTCCTGGTCAGTGTTTAATTCATGCCAATCAGGAAGTACAGCACAAGCCTTTACTTAACCTCTGTGTCAATTACCTACTGCATTTGACAAAGCTTTCTGTAATGAGGTAAATCATATTCAACCAGGCAGGCGATAAAATAAAATCAAGAAGAGCTAAACACAGTACAGGACACATGAATGCATGCAGATTTCATGAAACGGTATCAGAGCTGGACAAACATGTCCTGAGCTGAGGTTGCTGTGTGTCAGACTCACCAATAAGCATCCTGCAATACTGCAATGTCCATCACTAATGCATTATATCAATTTCATGTGTTTCAATTTGGAAAAAACGGGTCAAGTTTATTCATGTCTTTGCTCGCTTGCATGTGATCAACATATGGTCAGTAGAATGTAATGGATTTTACAGCTACTATAGAGGGTGCACACGAGATGCCAGTCAGTGGAAGTCACTGCAGCAGACTCAACTGAGTAGCGAAATGGGGTTTGAATGACATGAAAACAAAAAAAAAAACATCCATCAGGAATCCAAATGGACGAGCACTTGTGTGATTATGTAAAAACACAGTGCTTTGGTCAGTCCTGAGGCTGTAGATTATCTGCACATACAGTATTTCACATACTGTACGTTTGAAACATAGCTCTTAGCTGATCGTTTGTCACGGTCCACCATAAAAGATTAGACTTGCGACCTGCCAGACAACATGGCTTACAACCTCATAGGTGTGTGAGCTCATGTACTCACTCACTGAGATGAAAAGTCACAGTAGTAGCTCCTATGAAACTAGCAACTGTAGCTTATCTAAGCAGTTTGACTGAGGAGAGACATTCAGATTCATTCAGGATCTAGTTCAGGTAGGAAAAGAACAGACATACTAGTTTCACAACTGTGAGCTTGTAAGCCATGTTGAATGGCAGCCCACCTGTTTAATTTTTTACTTAAAAATTAAATATTTCTATTTTTCTGCCACAAACAATCTGCTACTAGCTATTTTGCCAACATCATATACTGAACCTTCAAAGGTAGCGATTAGCTTATTACTGGTAAACTAATTGCGAACAGGAATGTGTTTGCATACTCTAATATGTAACTTCCTTCCTAATAACTAACATGTCTCCATGGAAGGACAAGTCCAGGTCACACTGCTACATTTTTACTCTACCACTAACATGATTATCATCATGTAATGCTAACAAGATAAATACAAAAATGGCATTTAATGTCAGTGTGTCCAGACATTTTTCTTTAGCCAACCTGGTAAATTTTTCTTTCCTCACTAATAAAAATTATGTGTAAATTTAGTAGTTAGCTTAAGCAGCTAACAAGGAAAAAAGTGGAGCTAATGTCACCGTTACCAGACTTGCACACTTTTTTAAACTTGCATTTTTTAATTTTTTTAAACTATGATGCAATTGTATGTTTAAGTTTCTACAACTGTGATTTCATGTTCTTTAAACTATATGCTTTGAACTTCATGCTTGTCAAGCGCATCACTAGCAGCTACAGGTTTCTCACCACTGTTGGATAGTGCTTAAACATGTAGTGAACACTAGAACTAAAGCTATAACTTACACATCATTCAGAACATGGAAATTACATGACTTCAAACAAAAAATCCTCTTCAGAAAAGTTAGTGTTGTAGAATGTTTTGTCGCTCAGTCCTGGCTGAGGAGGAGTATTCAGGTAGGAAAGTGACATCAGTGCATACCCCCTACATGTGTATATGGACATTCACTTGAGCTCATTCAATGTATTAGATACAAACTGTCTAATGAAATGTATATGTCCATATAAAGGGTTTGTTACTATGCGTGAGTCAATATCTATGTGTTAAAGGCAGAATGAATCTTTGGTTTTCAGGCATAAAATACAAACAACTTAACTGCAGTTCAAGTCTGAAAAAATAATTTAAGAAAGTAGAGATCTGAATCAACAGACTGAGCAACATGAAAATGATTAAACGCATGTAAAATCATTTTGGCCAGTGAGACTAGCATATATATAACATATATTGCAAAAAGCGTGCAGATTTGCCATGCAGTCCATGATTAGTGCAGTTGATAATGATACATGTATCGGAAGTAGTTCAGAGACAAATACTTAAAAGATCTCTAGCCATTTGTGATGTTCTTATTCTCTATGAAACAATAGTTCACACAACTCAGAACAGTGGTGGCGGATTGTCTTTGCACCAAGAAACATCTGCAAGCCAATTTCAGCCAAATGACTTTGTACAATGAAACCCAATTACTCTAAATGACTGTAGATATAATTTTGGTGAATGGGAGAAATGGTTAATGCCAAACTAGCTTGCAGAATGATGTTCCTTTAGCAACACACCATAATATTTTTTAAAAAACTGGTTGACTTCTGTAACAACCAGGGGATGTCACATTTGAAGGTAACATGACAATTATAGTTTTTGTGAACTATGGCCTTTGGTTTTAACAGTGCCCATGCAACCACCTTAAACTTCCGTTAAGCAAGATGTCAATAAAATAATGGAATAAAGTACAACTTACTTCATTCATACCTAAAAAGAAAGAGAATAAAACACGATCAGAACTTTCAACAACAGTCAACATGCATCCTACAGTACACATTAGTATCAACACACATATTTACACATTATTCTACTTTATTCACATCATATTACAATCATGATATGACATGTATAGAAGGAAAGACTCAATGTATCATACATTATTTTTGTTCCTGAAAGTTGCGATTAAAAACAACCGCCACGAAACAATCACAACTACTTTCCTTATTGTACAGTTATAAAACAAATGCACAAGGGAAATAGGAGTCAGAGTTGACAAACATTATCAACATGTCTTGTCGTATAGTAGAACAACATACTATAACTCCAAGATAAAGTGAATATGACATTATGACAACGGTATACACACACACACAGAGAAAGAGAGAGAGAGCGAGAGAGAGAGAGAGAGAGAAAAAAGATGCAGGAGAAGAGAAAGGCAAGAAAACAGTCCATTCTTCATCCAAGAGTTTAACCCCCCACTCGCTAATCTCCCTCAGTAACCCTAGTGTCGTACTTTTCCAGGAATGTAGTTACGGTCAATGCTCTCCTCTTGCAGAAACATGTGAAGACAGCGCTCGTTTTGGGCCAAGGGGTGACCTGCAATTCTACAAAAAAAAAAAAAAAAAAAAAAAAAACACACAAACACAAATAAATGGACAACAGAGAAAAATCACCCACTGCACATTTCACATGTCTATGCTGGTAAAATGACACCATGCCAATTTTTAGATGTAGCTCTGTGTGCTGAATACTTTAGCGATGTCTGCCTCTGGAATATTTGAAATTCTGCTTTGGACTTACCCGTCACACAGATCTGTACTATAGCGTTTTTTTGTTGCTCTAACTATTCTGGACCAAAATTCTGTAGATATCAGCATTTATAAATGTTTTCTCACAGTAGAAGTATAAACGGTGATGCAATAGTGATAAGAAGGAAGAGAAGGAAGGAAAAACCTGATTACTCAGCTCAACCCCTCAGCTCAAAAAAAAAAAAAAAAAAAACTGACATTGTCTGAAACTAGCCATCT
Organism: Pseudamia nigra; assembly: GCA_029823295.1. Lineage (NCBI taxonomy): Eukaryota > Metazoa > Chordata > Actinopteri > Kurtiformes > Apogonidae > Pseudamia > Pseudamia nigra. The sequence continues at coordinate 5,307 of JAQQAE010018053.1, forward strand.
ATAATATTACAACCCCAATTCCAGTGAAGTTGGAACATTGTGTAAAATGTAAATAAAATAGAATACCGTATTTTTCGGACCATAATGCGCACCGGATTATAAGACGCACCATCAATAAACAATTGATTTATGTTTTTTTTCTGTACATAAGGCGCACCATATTATAAGGCGCATTAAATGAAACAAAACGGAAGCACCAAGAAGAACCTCCTCGAAATGAGTTGATCTGCATGTCGTGTGCTACCGCTGTTGTTTTGAGTCGAATAGAGACAGTAGAGACGCTTCTACCTGCGGTTCTCGGTTCAATAACCCACTGTTCAATTTTGTCGTCCAACTGTGTCCATCTGGCTTTCTTCCCTCAGAAACTCAGTTTGGTCCTCTTTACCTGGCGCAGGGCGTCTTCTTGCTTCCTCCACTTCTGTACCATTGATTCATTAATGTTGAATTTTCTCGCAGCTGCTCTATTTCCAGTTTGTACTGCCTGACTGATAACGCTGAGTTTGAAATCTTCTTCGTAAGCATGTTTCTTAACAGGAGCCATTTTTGCTGTACTGGTACGTACCGGTATTACTCTGCGAGGCTCCTGACTACGGTGACCGTAACACTCAATCCTTCATACAAATCGGTGAATCATAAACACATTTTATTCCCAATAGAACATGGAACAACATTTCAGATGTTTAAACCAAGACATTTTACAATATCATAGAAAATATTGGCTCATTTTGAATTTGATGACAGCAACACATCTCAAAAGAGATGGAACAGGGGGCAACAAAAGGCTGGAAAAGTAACTGTCACAAATCAAAAACAACTGGAGGACCAGTTGGCAACTAATTAGATTAACTGGTAACAGGTCAGTAACATGACTGGGTATAAAAGGAGCATTTTGGAGACGGAGCCCCTCAGATGTAAAAATGGGCAGAGGTTCACCAGGATATTTAATACTGGCTACTGCTGAACTGACTACACATACTATGGAGCTCCTAATTGTGATGTTTTTTAAATCCTGTGCACAAATGTTATCTTACGCAAGCAGGATAATAACATATTATTTCCTTGTTTACACAAGACATTTGTCTTCCTCCACATGAGACACAGAAAGCCAGTTAATTAATTTGTGTGCAACACATGATCTTCGGCATACGAGACAACAAATTGGATGATGAACGATATGTAGCCCTGTGGGCCATCAGAAGCTTTGTACAGTTAAGACAATAAATACATAACATAAATCTGGACCACTGAACATCAAACTAACTGTAAACTAACTTTTCACTCCAAAGAATAATTCCAATTGAGGCGCCTAACGTTAGCCATTAGCCAATATTGAAACAGTGTTCTGATGATAATTCATTAAAAGAGCAGAAACTGAAAGCGAAAAATGGCTGACACTTGATCTGTAATTACATCATTTAATCATGTATTTAATCCTTGTGCCTGCCTGAAACCACCTGGGATTAACCAATGTCTGTGTCAAGAGTTGGATTATGTCTACAGCTCAAAAGCAATGTTCACAAAAGTGAGAAAAATTCTTATTTCCTGTTAGATCATTTGAATGTTTTGATGACTCAATGAATTTTGGCCCAGCTTTAACTGACCACAGCAATTAATGCATCTATCTCTTAACAGTATCACTGTTGAAGTGGCTAACCTGTTGATGAATTGCTCCAGGCCACATCGTCGCTCCTCAATGAAAGACTCCTCAAAAATACCCTCATCTCCACGGAATGGCAATTGTCTCTTCAGGGCTTTGCCTGGCAGAGGCGGTACTACAATCTGCAGGAGAAACAGGCATCAGGGGAAAACTGACCATTGTGTTGTAAAGCCCAGAATAAAGTCTTATCCATTTAGGAAATTCTAGCTCAGGTTATAAACATTTAACCCTTTACTTCAGCCCACTAGAGCTGCTTGCCCATGAGCAGAAATCACGTTAAAAAATTGCAGTCATTTTCAACCCCTCACACAGGAGGGAAAACAAACTCCTTACCATTTCTGACATAATGTCTGAAAGGAGAAAAAAAATCTTTCATCTGTAACTCATAATGATTATCACTTCTCAGAGTATCATAACTATTAAGCTTAATAAAACTAGCTTCAAACATGAAGTGACTCACCTTACTGTCTCTTTCCAGCTCATTCTTTAACCACTCAAAGTCACTGTATCTTCTTCGAACACAGGAATCCTTCAGTTTGAAAATTGGAAGGTTTGTCTACATGAATCAGGAAAGAAACAAGAGATGAGATTATACGGATGGTACTGATGAATTACTGATTCAAGGTCAAGACCTCAAGACTATACAGAGAGTAACCTAACAGAACCACCACAAGCAAGCCAAAGATGACAGGGAGGATCTGTCAACTTGTCTATTGTGTAATACAGAAAAAAATGCAAAAAGCTATAACCTCATAGTTAGTATAAAGCCACTACTACTAACTTTTATTTGCTTTTCATTTGGTATTTAATTGCCATCCCTAAAGTTTTACTGGCGTGAGCAGCAGGTGACAACAGTAAAGGTTGCTGATTTCCAAGAATGGATTTTGTGAAGGTGTCTGTGTTTGTGTGTCAGCAAATACAGCACCACACCCAAAAATTAAGAAATTATGGTGTAAGTATATGTGTCAGTTTGATTCTACTAAACTTAAGACTGGCAAGCAGTGATTTATGTATACAGTACTAAAATGAGCAATTTCTCTCTGGAGACAGACAGAAAAAAGAAGGAACTATTGTTAAGACATATGAAGTAAAATTGAATTACGCAATTAGAGTTAGCTTCCTTATGTCTTAAAGAGTTAGCTGTGTCAGGGATTTTCTGTATCCGGGAATAATGAACATAGTTTAATTTAAAAAAAATTACTGCACATGCCTCTCATACACCACTACTACTGTTATTACTATTGCTGTATAGTGATTAATGATAAATTATGACTTACCTTTAGTGAAGTTAACGCAAGCTAATTCTGGTGGTGTATCTTCTTATAACTGACAATAATTGGCGGCTACCATCATTAACACTACACTGTCTTTCTTGTTGTTATCCTAAGAATCCCAACAGTTTGCTGACTGACGTGTTAAAGTGTCAAGTCAGTACGTTACCACCACATCAGTACCATGTGTGGAAACTGCGAACCACTTTATTCCCTGTATCACTATGCAAACAAAAACACACGCTAGGCCACCGCCAATCACCGGCCCTCGATTTTTGCTGGCGCGCCATCTTGCGCTTCTTCGGCCGCCTTACGTCAACGTCACACGCCGGTCCCTCGGTTCACTTCAGCACAGTGGCTAAACATGCTATTAGGCTAGCAACAACTCAGTAATTACTGGTTAGCCTAGCAAATAAAAGCTAACACAGCAACAAGGTGTTTCTAGTTGCTTCTGTAAAACCTACCCGCATGCGAACTTCATAAGTAGTGTAGCGGTTCCGTCCAACTCCAACAGTCTGTGGATCGTATACGTCTATTTCCAGAAAATTGCTTGGGGGACCGTAAGCATCATTAAGGTCCTGGGGTTTGGGATTCAACCGGCGAGTATCGGCCACCGCAGACTGTGACATTTTGTCGGTTTGTATCTTTGGACGACCAACGGAGAATTAGCGTCACACCAACTAAATGTACAGTAAAATCTTAACTCTCATCGGAAGACATTCATGGATTGCGAAAGCTGAACGGTTTAGCTAGGGAAGTAGCTGACTTATCTGTCTGTTCTTGCAGGGGCCAGCCGCCCAGCGCCCTACCCGTCTTGAATCTGAAAAATGCGTTGACTCAGTTCCGTACTGTGCGGGACCGGGACACACGGCGCGCCCTCTACCGGAGAACGAGAGACACGCACGGCCCTCATATGCACCAATGCAGATGCATTTGTCTTTATGTATTTATTTATTTTATTTACCATTATTAATAGTAAATAAATGAGTATTGTTATTTCCTTATTTAACCCCTGGCAAAAATAATAATAATGTGAATAAAATAAAATAATACCGATGTTTGTCCTTTTTAACTTATTTTATTAATGCATTATTATTTTTAGAATTATTATTTCTTGTTTCACCACTGGCAAAAATTGTAATAGTAATAATGCAGATGTGTTTATTAATTAACTTTTTTCTTATTTAACCCCTGGCTAAAAAAAGTAGATGTGCAACCAAGCTCTGTCAGATAGAAAATGGTAAGTTTTCTTGCCAAGTGTTTTAAAGTTATTGTATTTTGAGAAAATATTGCTAACAAGGTTTTTCTTTCTTTCTTTCTTTCTTTCTTTAGTGATTGTACCCAATTTTCCATCTTTTAATTCATGACCCTAATAAGACATATGGTGTCTTCTTACAATGCAAACAAAAAGAAATCCACATTTTCATTTTTACTACTTAAATGTAAAAAAATATATATATATTAGAATGAAGGGTGGATTTATTTTTATCATTCATTAAATAAAAAAGAAATAAAATAAGCCCTGGGCACGGAACAAAATTAACAACAATAACAAAAATGAACAACATAGTATTCACAAAATATTCACCAAATTAATAAGAGATGAGGAATGTAGAAAAATTGAAGAACAATGTGAACAAAATAATCAAGACCAAGAAATATTAAACTTACCTAAAGCACACAAAAACTGAACAAAATAATGGACTAAAATAACAATGAACAAATTGTACCTCATACTAACAAAAACTGAACCAAATAATGAACAAAAATGCCAAAAATGAAAATGAACAAGTTATTAAACTAATGTAACAAGAACAAATGAAAACTGAATGAAATCTAAGCAAAATGACCAAAAATCAACTACATAATCAAGAAAACAAGCTGTCCACACAATGAACGCTGCAGATGCAGACTGATTATGACTAATGGTACTAAATGTTGCGCAGTGATAAAATTATCACTCATTCAGCATTGATCATTCATTGCAAAATTATCATTAAATCATATTTTCATAATTATCGTACATTGGTCAAAACTGCAAATAATGAAACATGTTCTCTTTATATGTCGGTTATTTATTTATCAAAATCAGACACATAAAAGAATATGCAACTGTTAAAGAGCATGTATTACAGGCATGAAATGAAGCTTGACAAAAACATTCAGCCAATTTAAAGAAAGATCACAATTCTCTAAATTTGAATGCATTATAAGAAATGTCTTATATTGGAGGACTTTAAAATATCTAAATGTCCATAAACTGCTATAATAGCAACTAATACTCATTATAACTGTAGTTATTTACATAAAACAGATCAAGCTACTATTGTGTTTTTCCAATGAAGCACAAGAGATAAAATGCGATGCAACTGAAAATACATTTGTTCAGATCCTTCAGTACACATCAACACTGAGTCTGTCAATCGAACTGGGTGTGTTTTGTTTTTTAAATCTACACGATCTCAAGATAAAGCACAATTAAAAAGAAATGGATATCAAAAATGGATATATTACAAGAAGTTGTATTTTGAATTTTTGAGTAGGTACGGTCTGCAGAGAAATAATCTCCTCTCCTATTTCTTGATTTAGGCATTTTTCACAATTGCCATAAATCTAAGAGTTGATTAATCAAAATTGCTGGATGTAGACCTATTGAATAGCCATCCATGTGTGATCATTCTAAATCCATTAAGGCATGCATCAGTTTTTAATGGCATCCTTGCCTTTTCCTGTACTAGTTAATTTAGTGTGACTTTCAACAAGTCATCTTTTCTGTTTAAATCTGAGTTTTTAAGAAATACACAAGTTGTACGTATGATATTTTTATAAATATCACTAAACACTACATTACAAACACTAAAAAACACTAAATCATTCCTTAGTTCTGCTGCATAGTCCTAGGCTGTGGGGGGACCGTGACACACTGAGCTTTTCCTTCAACCTCTCGTTATCGCCCTTTTAACTCTTCCTGTACCTCTATCTATAAACCTCCCTTCTTCTCTCGCTCTCCTCTTCTCCCTCCTTCTCCTTCTTTCTCCATCCTCCTTGTCTCTCCTCATC
>JAQQAE010018054.1:0-11294 GCA_029823295.1 Pseudamia nigra
TTGATTGATGAGATTTCGGCCTTGAATTGTGAAGCGCCTAGAGATAATCGGCGATTATGATTGGTGCTATACAAATACAGATTGATTGATTGATAAATTTGTATTATTTTTTGTGATTATTTGGCTTATTTTCATTCATTTTCTTGTTTATTTGATCTATTTTTAATAATTATCTTGTTTGATTTTTACTCATGTTTTTGATTAATTTCTTTTTTTTTCAACAAATTTTCTTTATTATTTCCTCCATTTTTACTCAATTTCCTTTATTGTTTTGTTCATTTTTACTCATTTTCTTAATTATTTTGCCCACCCTTTAGACAACACTCACGGCCATCCCTCCATGTCTCACATTCTGCTCTGCGTCACACAATGGCACCCTCTCCTCCTCCCTCCTCCTCCTCTTCTTCCCCTTCCTCCTCCTGCTCCTCTCTGCAGCCGCTCAACTCCACACTTCTTTCCTCGCTCCTCTGTCAGACGCTGGACAGCCGGCTCCTCCTGCCTCAGACCACATCCACGTTTATCAGCCTCCGGGAAAAAAAACCCTTTAACATGTAAGAAAATATGGACATTTATACTTTTACGCACGGACGTGTAATCACGCGCTCGTGGTTGCCTCCCGCGTAGTGATGCGTGCCGAACGCGTGAGCAGCAATGGATGCTTAGAGTTGAAGGAAACCTTTTTCCACTTTATGCCAGTTAACGTGAATGTCTCGTACTGTATTTGTAGACAAAACTCATTTTAGCCAGTTTTAACACAATTTATGTGACTCACCCGGAAGCAGAGATGTATAGTTTTTACTCCCGCGACGTTAACTCTTTATGGACGTCATGAAATGTGGCTGGTTAGCTTTGTCTCTGACGTAACACAAATGAACGTGGCTCCAGGATACTATGTTGCAGAAATAGGGCCTACTCGACCCCGTACTTGTAAAAGAATACATCATTACACAGATATTTTGTTACATTGTCCTTTGCACGCAAGGATTTTATGAGCAACTCGTGTTCTGTGCAGACAGGGAGCCTTAATGACCTCCATATGCAGTTGAAGTCTCACAGAGTACTCGTTTCCTCTAACGGACTTTATTCATTTATTCACTTGTAAGTGTAGCCTCTTCCTGGTTTCTTTCACCAAACTGAAGGACGAAGGCAGGGCCCAGGCCCTGTTACATAATCCCACCTCTGCTCAAATGCAAATATGTCTCCTGGGACTCTAGATATCATTATAGAGTCCATTAGATTGTGATCTTGGTGGGGTAGTTCAGTGATTTAACTATGCCATTGTGTTGTTTCAAAGCCCCATTGTCTCCTATATCCATGTAGTGAGTAGGACGATTGAGGTGACAGAAGCACGAGGTGTGTCCTCTATGGACAGGCTGCCGCTTGTCCCTTTGTCCTTGATGGGGTTTTGATGTGCGCTGATATGTTTACAGTACTTGTTGGCAACTGCTTCCATGGGCTGAATGTGGGCTGTTTTGAGTTTATTGTGCTGCTACTAAGGCCCCTACCATATCCTTCCACGATGTTTTTGTCTAAGATCTAGATGAAAGTTATAGTTGTTTTTGTTATAAGTTGATATTGATCATTATCACTAGGGCTGTAATCAGAGTAGAGGTGTGTCTTTGTCTTGCTTTCTTAGTCCTACATGTGTTATACACTGTTTGCATCTTGATGGATTTTTAATGTTTTTCCTTCTTATATAACTGTTTTTTTGTGTCCTCTACATTGATGTTGTCTTCTTGTGCTTTTTTTGCATCATTTTTATGTTTTTATCTTCTGTGACATTTTTATTTTGTTGCTTCTTTTATGTTGTTTTTGTATTTGTGTGCATTTCTGGTATTATCTTTTAGTTTGGCTTTTATGTCTTTTTTGTCTTTTGCATTGATTTACTCTAGCACTTTGCATTTTTTCTCTTTTTGCATCTTGTGCAACATGTTCTTTCTGTTTTTTGAAGTGCCCATGATATGTTTTTCAGTGTTTTCTGACTGATGTACCATGTCTGAGTTCACATCTTAAACGTGCCAGAAAGTGCAAAAACAAGGCCTTACATCACAGGATGCCAGACTTCCTTAGATGGTCATTCTCACTATAGTGGTGGCTAAGGGCTAGGCTAGCAATAGCCATTGGAGGAATGTAGTTATATCAGCACATTCAACAGCTGATAGAGCCTCAAGATGAGGGGAGTAGTAGTTACAAAGTAATTTCCCCAGTGTGGGATAAATAAAGTTTATCTTATCTTATCTTAGTATCTGTCAGCAGCTTGGCTCTGTTAACATACAGTAGATGCACAGCCCACCTCCTATGCTCCTACTATGGTTACAATTGCTTCAGTGGATGGTGCATCCTGCTAGCTGCACAGCTGTGTTGGAGATCCTGAGGTGCAGCCAAGCTTCATACAGTTACATACAAAGATGTTGGCTGCCATTCGCAGCTCAGATCCCACAGGATTGGGACTGCCCCGCTCGACCCAGAGCCACTCCTGTCGCCAAGAGTGTGGCACATGGCTCAGCAACCCTGCTAATAATGCTAATAGTAACACTTGTTCACTGTTAATTTGTTTCTTTGAAGAGCACTTAGAAACTTGGAGTTGCACAAATTTGGTTTCCAATTAAGCTACCTAACTAAACTCCTCCCCTCGCACCAGAAACTGCAGAAAAGGCAAATCCATGTGTTTCAGGAATCTTATGTCTTCAATCCTACGGTATATTCACACCTGGATTATTTGGAGCAGTTGTTCCAAAACAGGGAGTGTTTAACCCCCAAAACTGGTTTTTTGTGCATGTGTGAACACAGTAATCGCTCCCTGATTAGGAGCAAAACAAGCGAGCCAAGATCGCGTAAAATTGGTGGTCTCGGCTTGTTTCCATGTGATCTCTGTAGAATTTAGCTTGGGGGCGAGAACACAATCGAGTCAGAAACCGACTCAACGGACTAAATACTGAGGTTGACAATGGAATAGCGGGGGCAGTAAGGCACTTGGTTGCCAACTGTTATTCAAATCAACAGAAGACGAAGAGGAGGCAGAAAAGGAGGAGGAGTTGGCGAGATAGGCATAATCTAATGAAATTTACCTGATGCCTTGGGCTTAATGTTGCATGTGTATGTGGTGATATGCACCTCTCAGAGCCCTGCGGTTCCATGGCACACCACACCCGCAGCTGATAATACATTGTTGTTGTCTTTCCCGCAGGGCAGGAAAAAAGAGTAAGCTCTTCCTCCTTCCAGAGATGATTTCTGACCAATGAGAGAAAAGTTTGCTTGCACATGGCATTTGCTTATGTTTGGACCAAAGCAGACTGACAGCCTGTGAACAAAACCGACACAAAGGACAATTACAACATATGTATCATTTTATCCCCTGAATTGGAACAAAGCAAATGAGCCACAAATGGGAATACACCCTTAAATAATTAGACTATTTTGAGTTATGATGAGTAAAGCTAATCTAGAGGAACATAAGATTAAAATTTCTGCAAATGAGCATGACATGGGCACTTTACGCTAGTTACAACTTTTTCATCTTGTTAGATTTTTAAATAATAATTTAAAATCACATATAAAAATTTCAAAGGTCCCATATCTCAAAATTTAAAGTTCTATCTGCATTATTTGTATGTGCCTCCTAAATACTTCCGTAAAGTTGTTGGTTTGATTTTTTTCTTGCTTTTCGAACACATGCTCTGATTTCACAGGTGTTGATCCAGCCCGCTTTTAATCAGAAACACCTCTGATTGGCTTAATGTGACTTAGGATCATATTCAGACACAAGGCTCCTGTAAACACAGTTTTCATGGACAATTTTCTGTAATTGTATAAAAATGGGACTAATGGCTTTAAGCTTGATTGTGATTGGTTATGACTTGTGATGTCACAGATCACAAAAAATCAAAAATGCTAACTTTTCCCTGTTCATGTTGTTCCGAGGATTTCTTGGGACTGACCACACTGAACTAATTCATTTTTTTTGCAGCGTTTATTTTACATTGCAGAGTTAATCTAAGCCCCAACACCCAACAAAGATGGATTATTACAGTATGGGACCTTTAAAAAATAATGACATTTATGATGATAATTGTTCATATAAAATGAAAATGTATGTGTGAAGATGTAAATACTTGATCGTTTTAAACTCTTCTTAGAACGTGCCACAGAAACCTGTTAATAATGATACAATCTTCTGACTCTACATTAACTTGTTCATTTCTCCACAGTTTTATTCACTGGGAGATTCTGTTATATTTTTGGGGACTTATTTCAAATCAGAAAACCCCTGGCCTATGTTGGAGTCCCATTTTTTCCATGAAGCCAGCCCCCATCTGCGTCGCCATTTTAAGTGTGTAGATGACCTTCATATCAGCTGTGCCTATTGTTCCTCCCCTGCAGCCATGCTCCACATGTTCTGTCATAGTGGAACTTGTAGATAGAAAAGCAGAGAAGATGAGGAGATGTTCCACTGAAGGATGAAATGAACTTCAAGGCTTAAATTTTTGTTTAAGAAGAGGTGTCTGTTGTGAAGTAGTGGTGCTTACATGATTAGAATGGTTTATGATACACATAATACTGACTTATAGAAGGACATAAAGTAAGAAAACAAGACAGGAAGGAAGTGGGAGTCCAGTGTCTTTGAATACGTATACTGTATAATGTTAAAATACCAAAAAGCCAGTACGCATCTAATTACAAGTTCACAGAATTTCCAATGAGAACAACAAAGAATGAACATTCAAGTATTAAGTGGACAACACACAGCTGACATAGTCAGACAAAAAATAACCCTGAGACAGGATGTCAGGACCTTAAGACAGACTACAAGCTTAAAGACAGAGTAAAGCAAAAAAAAGTTTTATAATTTTTTTTTTTTTTTTAAAAGGAGGAGGGTGTTGTTGGTTTTATGATGCGCTATGAAGAAATGTGTTGCTCTCAAAATAACCTTTAAACATCTTAATGAGGAAAACAAACCGTGTGGTTTGTCTACAGCAATAAATGAAAAGATGGTCAACAAAGATAAGGCAACCTCCCTGTCAATCACCCATCTGCTCCGTCCAAATCTCCAGACCCCACTCAGGTGACAATGGTTAAGTGAGATTTACTGCTCACGTATCCCGTGGCCACGACCAAACACACAAACGAACAATCTGACAATAAACTGTGGTACCTGGCTCCTGCAATTGGTTTACATAGTGTTTCAGAGTATCTACAGTGAAGAATAGTAGATAAAGCACATACACATTATGACGTAAAAGAAACATCAATTAAACACTGGAACACATAGACACAAAGAAATAAGGTTATTTTTTATTTTAATAGTTAAATTAAATATAAGAAGATTTTGTTTTTACTAAATGAAAGCTTTACAGATGATACTATCAAGTGACTTATTAGTAATATTAGTTTCCAAGCTAACCACAACCAGGACTTGGTGATTAGAGTCATACAGACAATTGTGATTAAAAAAATATTGTGTTCCGTTAACTTTATGGTGTAACACTTATAGAGTTCTAACAACAATTTAATGATACACATAAACTTTATGAGGAAGACGAGAAATAATTTCACTTAAACATGACAGACAGGACACGACTTAAATATGCAAACCCCATAATGGAACTAATCAATACAATAAAATCAATTCTGTATTTAATTCACATTTGTAAAACTTTTTTTTACGAAACTTAAAGCACATGTTTGTTTTATAAGGGTTTGAATTTGACAGAGATGCTATTTTTGCACATGTGCAGAACTAATTGGGCTTCTGGTTGGGATTAGGGTGTGACAAGTGTCAGACTGGAAACCAGTGAAACAGACAGCCTACAACTGCCAGTAGAACACCTGTGGGATCTCTCTGACCTTGTTTAACATATGGATCATGTCAGCGGTTGCGGAGGATATTCCAGTTTCTCTGTCCGTAGTATAGTATAACACAGGTAAAATGATCTGCCATTGATTGTTTAGTTTCTCTGATATTTCAAAATACTCTAAAAACGTATTAAAACAAAGCAAGCTGCTTCTACAACAAGGGTTTCACTGAGTTGTGGTTCTTCCTGTGCTGTGTGAGCTGCTGTGTTCAGTGATTCCTGTCTTCTGTGTGTCTGTGCAGCTCTCATCATGTCTTCAGTGATGCAGAAGCTCATCAGCCCTCTGGCCAGCAGCCCCGCTGAGCCACCCCGCAACAAGGTGACAGTGGTGGGTGTGGGACAAGTGGGAATGGCCTGCGCTGTCAGCATCCTGCTGAGGGTAAGACACTCAATACCATCAGCGTGAGAAACATTGTGGTGACACGAGGTATGACTGTTAAATATGAGACTCATGCTGTAATATAATTTTATTGAACATAAACATTTTTCAGCGTCTTTCTCCTGCATCAACACACTGCTGCATTCAGGTCTGCCACTGATCAGACGGTCATCTCAGAACCTCTGTAATTTCTTTCTTAACTTCTGGCACAGACTCAGAACAGATTCCTTTGACATAGGTTTGGTCTTAAGAAAAAGGAAAAAGTCACATGGTGCTGGATTAGGGAGGGGGATCTGCACTTTTTTCTGTGAATATTTCAAAGGTGGAAGCGTTCGTACAGAGAGGTACTGTGCATACAGTGGATATAAAAAGTTACACACCCCTGTTCGAATGCCAGGTTTTTGTGATGTAAAAAATTGACACCACGGTAAATAATTTCACAACTTTCTCCACCTTTAATGTGACCTATAACCTGTACAACACAATTGAAAAAGAAACTGAAACCTTTAAAGGGTTCAGTTAAAAAAAAAAACTAAGAAACTTAAAATAACCTGGTTGCATAAATATGCACACCCTTAAACTAATACTTTGTTGCAGCACCTTTGGCTTTTAGTACAGCACTCAGTTTTTTTGGGTAGGAGTTTATCATCTCATTCCTTTAAGGCTTTTAGCTTCTCTGATATTTTCAATTCCCTGTATCTGTCTAAAATGTAGTGATTAGTCTTTAGTCACCTGGTCCAGACTCCACCTTTTTATGTAAACGTCATCATATCCAGAGTCAAAAAGCCTGGACAGTGAGTCACTAACAACCATTGTGACACCACTTGTACAGGTGTCATAATAATTACTGAATTCATTATCAACAGTTTAACATACGGTAAGTAGCCTTCAGGAGAATATGATGTCCTATTTGCTGTTGGTCAACTAGACTTTGAAATCCAGCAACTGGAGAGGTCGATGCCAAGCTGAATGGTAGAAGAAAAAAATCCCATAATGCTTTTTGAATTAAAATATTTAAAGATATGGGTGCTGGGAAACAGGCCAACAACTGTCTCTCCAAGTGTCCTGAACTGGTGTGAGAAACATGGGAAACATTTGGAAAAGAATCAGTTTTTCACGGGGAAGGATAATAACTCGAGCTTTAATTTGTGTGCAGCCTTTTGAAAATCGCCTGACACCATTTGCATGTCAGCAAGTGCCTCTTGGATTCCTGTTGGCATAGCAGCTACTGTGGTTTGACCTGATGTCCTCTGTTCAGGACCTGTGTGATGAGCTGGCTCTGGTTGATGTGATGGAGGATCGTCTGAAGGGAGAGATGATGGACCTCCAGCACGGCAGCCTTTTCCTCAAGACCTCCAAGATTGTGGCGGACAAAGGTTAAGATGTTCTTTTCACTCACACACAAACCTATTGTTTAGGGCTTTTTTTTTACCAGTATCTGAAGGTCAATATATTGTTCCAGAATTATTATCATAATTATATTGTTCACCCAGAATTCTATTATATTTCTGCCAATGTGGACTGAAAGCAGTTCTCAAAAACATCACTTACGGTAATGTAAATTTACAGAAGTTGTGGGTGAATACCCAGCCTTTAGTATGTTACAGTCAGTGTGACTGTGAGCCACATGGTTTTATCCTCAGCACAGTCTCATTCTCACTCCATGCCCATGTCGTTCTCTTGTATCGTTCCACAGATTATGCAGTCACAGCTAACTCCCGGCTGGTCGTTGTGTCAGCCGGCGTTCGCCAGCAGGAGGGGGAAAGTCGTCTGAACCTGGTACAGAGGAATGTCAACGTCTTCAAATCCATCATTCCACAGATCATGAAGTACAGCCCCAACTGCACGATCATCGTAGTCTCCAATCCTGGTGAACACTCTCACGCAGCATTAATAGTCATCATGTATGGTCACATACAGGTGACATGTGATAACCTGGTTTATTAACCACTCTACAGTTGATGTGCTGACCTATATTACCTGGAAGCTGAGTGGTCTGCCTAAGAACCGCGTTATTGGTAGCGGCACCAACCTGGACTCAGCCCGATTCCGTTACCTGATGGCCGAACGCCTCGGCATCCACGCCTCCTCCTTCAATGGCTGGGTGCTGGGCGAGCACGGAGACACCAGCGGTGGGTTCACACACCACGTTAATTATGATCACTGTCTGGTTTACCCTAACCAAATGAGCCCCAAAACTTATGAACAATAATTTTATTGTGAATTTAACTGCTATTATTAATCGCAGTTATAATTATTATTATGCTGTTCTTCTTTAATGTTTGAATTTTGTTAGTGTCACAGATCAGATAAAAGTGGATTTCAGATTGATGTAGTATTTCATGCAATAGTATATAGCAATCAATATGAGCTGCTGATTGAGGATAGAAACAACTAATCCAAACTTTTTGTCAGGCATTTACTTCTGCAGCTCTTCCTACATGGTGGAGTTTCAGTGGCAGTTTTTAAGCCTATGGGGAGGTTTACAAGGTGGTTGTGAGACCAGCCATGCTATGTGGTTTACAGAGAGAAGGCAGGGCTGGAGATGCTGAGATTCCCTTTGGGAGTGATGAGGTTGGACAGGGTTAGGAAGGAGCACATCACAGGGGCAGCTCAGGTTGGACATTTTGGACACAGAGTCAGAGAGGCCAGATTGAGATGGTTTGGACATGTGCTTTGGAGGGATTGTTGATAGTATTTGTAGAAAGATGTTAACGATGGAGCTGCCAGGCAGGAGGCAAAAAAGAAAACCAAAGAGGAGATTTATGGATGTGGTGACAGTTGACATGCAGCTAATCGGTGTGAGGGAAGAAGACACAGAGGACAGAGTCAGATGGAAGCAAATGATTTGTAGTGCCAGCCCCTAAAGGAATCAGCCGAAAGAAAACAAAGAAGTTTGTTGTTTTTAGTCAACAGTTTCTTTGGTCAAGAGTTACATTTGATCACAGTTACTCACTGAATCTGTTTGGACTGCATTCCTGTGATATTTATTGGTAGTATAGATTTCCACCTTCTCCTATGCAGAAAAACCTTATTTGTAATATTCAGGATTTATCCATTCAGGTGTTTATACGTGTGCATTAAAGATAGACATTACAAAATGCTTGATGGTTACACATCTTTTGGCTTCATCATTTCTCTTCAGGAAAGCTATATTGCATAGAACATTTAATATTATAATTTTACTTTTGTTTTCATTGTGTGTTGTGTATGTGTTGGATTCCAGTGCCTGTGTGGAGCGGCGCCAATGTGGCCGGAGTCAACCTGCAGAAGCTGAATCCAGAGATCGGCACTGATGCTGACAAGGAGCAGTGGAAGGCCACACACAAGGCTGTGGTGGACAGGTATGATGGGGCTGGGGGGGTGGTTACATGGACCTTAGTACTGTAACTCCAAAACAGAGTAAACCTTCATCAGAACACACACACATTTATCTCTTTCTGGTTATTCTTGACTCATGTGGGAAAACATTAAGTCACATGACTTTTTCAGGAGAATGTGGCGACAGCAGAACAACGCTAGTCAGTGGACTACTATGATTTTTGTGTTTCTAATCCTTAAGAGGTTTAGTAATTAAAAAAATGCTTGAGAAACTAAATATATCTTTGCAAGAATATGTTTTGGCCCCTTTTAGTTTCAGCATATGCTTTAAAAATACTTCTTTTTTGTAAATGCACATTTTATTTGATCAGTGTCCATGATCAGAATATTTTCTAACTGGAGCCAGTGTGAGCCAGCTAAACACCAAATGTCTAAAACAGAGCTCAAATTTATCACATAAAACTAATTCATGTAAAGCAGTTCTGCATTTACACAAAACATGTAAGACTTGAGGAAAAAAGTACCGTAAATAAATACTATTTATTGATGGTATCCTGATCCCAAATAGTATTAGCAATACTATTTGGGATCAGGAGACTAATGTCCTGACTGTTAGTTGGGGATTCATCCAGCTGAGGATGTATCCAGAGCTCCATTTAAGTCAGGGCTGTCCAACCATTGCAACAAAGGGCCAAGACACGGCAGGTTCTCTTTCCAGCCACTCAATAAGTCAGGTGTTTTCACTGAAGAGCAGTCAGTGGGAAGGAATTCAGTGAAGCCACCTGCTGAAGACACTGGTTGAAAAGAAAAAGTGCAGCGTCTCAGCCCACCAAGGCAATTATTGGACACTCCTGGTGTCACCTGTGGTCACCTGTTACCTGTTCTCATCAGTAGAATTCTTGCACAATGTTTACTGTGCACAGTATGCTGATGATGAAAAAAATCCAACTACATGAAAATAAAGTGAGTAGTATTCTATTCTCAATAGGAAATGAACAGATAGCTTCTATCCTTTATATAAACACAGTGTCAGTATTTAAGGCTGTGTCTCAGGGGAGACCTTTAACTCTTATCATGGGTAGTGAGTGATTACAGTTAAAGTGTTAGTGGCTCCAGAGGGAATAGACCCTTCCACCCAGACACTATTATTGCTGCAGAGCTCTGACTAATATGCAAGTCATCGTAAAGTTGCTTTAATGGGGTCAGTTGTCATTTTAGTTACAGATATGTTACAGAAATGAACTCCGACTAAAAGCATTACCACTCACTGGCTGCTTTGTTCAGAATTAAACATGAAAAAATGTGAGGCTTGTTCTTTTCATCTGGTTCATGGCATCATCGACAGCTGCTCCAACTTACACTGCTGTCTTGTAATATTCACCAGGCTGTTTCATAATCAATTTTAGGCAGAAAATAACAGTAAAACAACAAATTACCACCACTTTTTGATCAGTTTGTGTTGTCAGAAGATGAAGATGCACTGAAGCTCAGGTTTGTCCAAAGATGCACAATTTGATGTGAACTGTGTATTAATATACCGTATTTTCTGCACTATAAGCCGAACCTGATTATAAGCCACACCCACCACATTTTTAAAGGAACAACCACTTTGTCCATACATAAGCCGCACCCAACTATAAGCCGCAGGTGCCCACATTCGGGGCCAAGAGGGGGTAAAACTGTACCGGCTCTCGCAGGAACACTGGCTCTTAGTTAGCTGTGCATGATCAAAACATAGCTCT
>JAQQAE010018055.1:0-11294 GCA_029823295.1 Pseudamia nigra
AACGGATTAATTGGTTTTACATGTATTCCTATGGAAAAACTCGCTCCGGCTAATGAATGATTTGCCCAATGAATGTGGATTAAATTTGTTGGCCGGGGCACCACTGTACTGCAATATATTCAAAAAATACTGTCAGGCGCCAGTGGTATCCATCATCCTCCTTGTTAGTCCTGACCCCACACACATTTCCTGTAAGTCTGGTGACCCTGACACCAGATGAAACAAAGATGACTGCACTTTGATGTACTTTGCTTATTTATGTAGAATTATGAACCTTGAAAAAGTGCTAAAAGAAGTTTTCGCCTTCATTTAACCCTTGACTTATTGCTGCGAAGGTAAAAGAAAACAAACAGAGCAGAGGAGATAGAGGAGGAGACAGAGGACAAGATGAGGCAAGACCAGGCAGAGCTGGACAGGTTGGGACAGAAAGGAGAAAACAGAATCTTACAACAGTATTCATTACACATAAGACCTCATGGTCTTTATTACAAAAAGAGTTGTTGTTTTCTGCTGTGGTTGTGGACGCGGTTATGACTGTCTCATCCCGTAGGCTTTGTTCAGACGTAAGAGGCAGATGGAGCGAAGGGGTCCCACCCACCTGAGTCACCCCGGCCTGCCTGGGGCCGTCTCTGTCAAAGGCTTCCCGAACACCCTCATCCAGGTAAAACGTTGTTAGTCACACACCAGTCACACTGACAGAACGGCAAAAGCAAAGCTCTTTTAAACAGAGGTGTATATTTCAGGGCAGATAAGGGATTCCGACTCCTATGTCCACCCAATGAAACACTTTTAATTCATGTTGTTTAGATACTAACCATTTTTGTTGGTTATTTTCTATTTTCTTCATTTTTTAAACATACATTATTATTTTTATGTTTTTATTACTGTTGTGCCCTCCTTGAATCGCCACCTTATCATGGTGGAGGGATTTGCATCCCTAAGTGATCTGAGGGGCTATGTTGTTGGGGACAATTTGCCCCTGGTAGGGTCCCCCAAGGCAAACTGGTCCTAGGTGACAGGTCAGACTAAGAGCAATTCAGAAGACCCTTATGACTATCCCATCCTGTGGGCCCACCACCTGCAGGAAGGGTCGTATGGGTTTGGGGCTGTGTGGTTTGGGTGGCAGCCAAAGGCGGGAGTCTGGGTGGTCCAATCCGCGGTTGACAAAGCTAGCTCCAACTGGGAGGCCCTGGGGCAGACTCTGGACACGGAGAAGGACTTTGTCTCTCATCTGACCTGGGATTGCCTGGGGGTCCCCCCCAGAGGAACTGGAGGAGGTGGCTGGGGAGAGGAAAGTCTGGGCTTCTCTGCTTAGGCTGGTGCCCCTGCAAACCTGACTGATAAACGGAAGATGATGGATGGATGGATGGATGGATGGATGGTTGGATGGATTTTCTACTGTTGTTGCTTCATTTGTTCACTTTTACTCATTTTGTTGCTTATTTTGTTTTCTGATCACTTTTTGATGCTTATTTCTTCATTTTTGGGAACTTACCTGACTATTTTGATAATTCAAGAATTTCCAAAATTACCAAAATGATTTAAAAAATATGAACAAAAATTTAATAAACAATTCAAGGAAATGAACAATTGTGAAAAAAATAATTGACCAAATTCACTAAAATAAACAAAATAATGAAGAGAATGTTCCAAAAATGAACAAATATGAAGCAAATACTGAACCACAGTGATTACCTCCACCAAAGAGGTTATGTTTTTGTCTCATAACAAGATAACTCAAAGTCATGAATTAATTTTGATGAAATTTTCAGGATAGGTTGGAAATGACAAAAGGCCAATTAGTTAGATATTGGGCGTGACCCAGATCACTGTCTGAATCCAGGACATTTTTGAAGGATTCGATATCATTGTGAGATATTGGACCAATTTCATTTTTACATGTAACTCTATAAAGTATGTCCAGAATTTTTGGCAAAAGAATACTGAATGCTGTCACAGTAGGTTCTACAAAATGTCAAAGTTTCATCTGGATCCTGGCTATATTGGCAATGGTCAAATTTAGTGTTTTCATTGAATATTCGGCACTGTAATGCAACAAATAATGCTACAGACCTGCAGCTAACACAAACTTGTAGTCAAGACGCTGCTGAATCAGTGTAGCACCAATGGATTTTTTGCATCTTCATTGCTTATGGAACTAGATCCAGACGAAAACCACCATTATGGAAATATTGATTTTGTGAATAACTATTGAACTAACAAGGAATCCAATAATGTAGATGATACATCTTCTTCTTCTTCTTCTCCTTTCGGCTGCTCCCCTCAGGGGTTGCCACAGCGAAATACCAATGATTCGCATGTTTGATCTGGCATAGGTTTTTTACGTCGGATGCCCTTCCTGACCATGTAGGCCTATTGTTGTTGAGTGCAAGGCAGGGGTGACAAGTGCATTGTGATGAATGCCCACCACGTGTGACGTGCACACCTATGATGGGACCATGAACTCCAGTGGGTTTAGAAGGTTACAGTATATCTGTATTTACGCAGACCATAAATCTGCATGTGTCTCTTCCTATTAATGTAAATCCCTCTGTCCTGTCTCTCAGGCTGACAGATCCAGACGACACCTGGTTCAAGCAGCGAACAAGAAAAAGAACAAGCGTAAACCCCGCGTTGGTGCCTTGTCACTCCTTACCCACGACAAAAAGGTCACCCCACTACAGGTGCATCTCCATAGCAACCGCTGAGCACGGAGCAGCTGTGGTGACTGGCCCGCATGTGTAGGCAGAGTTATAAGGCCAGCCTACCTGGTTTATGGGATCAGTGGCTGGTTTGTTGTGATTGATTATGGGTTGGTGGCCTTTATGATCAAATGAGGAAAAAATACATATCTGTCTAGAGTCACGTGATGAATTTAAGGTGATTCTGTACTACATGAAATATGATGCACATTGTACTTGTTACCTGTTAAAATTGCACTGTGCATTTTTGCTCATTTTGGTTCATTTTGTTCATTTTCTCCATTATTGTGTCCATTGTAATGATCTTAATTATTTTGTTCATTACAGTGTTTATCTTTGTCCATTTTGTTGATTATATTCTAAATGTTTTGTTCAGTTTTGACCAGTTTATTAATTTTTGTTCATTTTTGATGATTTTTCTGATTATTTTGTTTATTTTTGTTCACTTTCCTGAATATTTGAATCATTTTTTGTTGATATTGTTAATTATTTTGCTTATTACAATGTTTATTTTGTCCTTTTTATAAATCATATTATAAACTTTCTGTTCCTTTTTTGTTGTTTTTTTATTATTTTTGTTCATTTTTGTTTATTTTCCTGATTATTCTGTTCATTTTTGTTAGTACTTTTTTTTCTCATTTTGCTTATATCAGTGTTCATCGTGTCCTTTGCATTAATTAATAGAATAAAATACATTTTATTCAGTTTTGTTCACATTGTATTTTATTTTGCTAATTTTTATTGACATTACTGATTATTTTCTTTGTTTTTGTTGATTTTCTTGATTATTTTGTTCATATTCTAATAATAGAATGAATAATGTAAGCCTTTTATTCAGTTTTGTTCACTTCATATTATTTTGTTCATTTTTGTTCATTTCCCTGACGACTTTATTTTATTGGCTTTTATTTATTCATTCATTCTAAATATACGTTTTTAAGTAGTCATAGTGCAGGCTCCAGTTGAAAAGATGAAACCAGAGGTCTGCAACCTGTGGCTCTTTAGCCCCTCTCCAGTGGCTCCTGTGGCTTTGTCGAGTGATGGAAGTAACATATTATAATAAATTAAAAATAAGCAATAAATCAGCAAAAACAAAAATAAAATGAACTAGGTAATGAATAAAAATTAGGATGGAACATAACAATCTAGAAAACTCACAAAATAATCAAAAAATTAGTAAGAAAGAAAAAAGATCAAACATTATAATAAAAAATGAACAAAAATTTCAAAATATAAATGAAAATAAGAAAATTATGAACAAAAAGAATTACAATTCTTAAAAGATTAAGATAAACCTGAGGAAAATAACATGTAAAATTCTTTTCAGAAAAAAATCACAATACATATATACAATAATAAATCAGCCGAGTGAAAATGGATAAAACATTCAACAAAATAAAATAAATGTCAAAATGGTCCAAAAAATGAATAAAATTAAACAAAAGTAATGAGTGAAATAATCTACAAAAATAAACAAAAAAAATCACAAAAATAATCTGTAAAATGAACCAAAATTCACAAAAATGAATAAAATACGTAGCTTAAAAAATAAAAATGAAGCCAATAAGCTACATGGTGAACAAAAATGGGCAAAAATTAACAAAAAATAATTAAATAATAACCAAATTGGTGTTAAAATGTTACAACATGCTACAACATTTGTCATATGTCACTTGGTGACATATGAACATATTTCATTAATAAAAGGTAATTTATATAATAAAAAAGTAGTGGTATGTGATAAATAGTGAAAGCTTTGTTCATCAGACATGTTCACAAACTGAGATGCTCTAATAAATGCTGGTTCTAGAGGCCCCCTGTGAACTGTTGGGCCCTGACAGATCCTAGGATCACAACTGGATAAAAGCCAGACGTCCTCTCAACTATCTGTCCTCTCAACAAGATCTTTGCATTGTAATGGCACTTCACATCACGGCTACAAAAATTCTATCATTTTAGGTGGTTCGAGCACGGAGACAGGTGAAAAGCGAGCCTCCCAAGCGAAAGGGTGATCGAACCGGGGCTTTCTCTGTCCTGGTGAGTTACCTCGCCGTGTTTATTCTCCTGCACAGATTCACTACATAATATCTGGTGAATATGTATGTCGTGTGTTTTGCGTTCTCCAGGGAGACACACAGAACGATGGGCAGAACGACAGACCCAAGAGGAGCATATAGAAGCGGACTGCTACAGCATACATTTTAGAGTGACTTAGCTCTTAATGTGCATAGTATGAATATGTCCAAAAATCATTAGTGAGACCAGGCCATGCAGAATAATAGCTGTGGTGTTTATTCGGTTCACTTTTACTGTTTCAGCTGTAAACTAGCCTTCTTGTATCAGCCAATATAAGTACATTTTATATAATGGTTCTAATATATACTTGCATGTTATAGAGAAAGTCATAAACACATTAATATTGTAGATCACCATTTTGTTGTAACGTATTTTATCACAGATTAATAAGAGATGGTGGTATATATTTTTGCAGAGATATTTCTTGTGTTATTGTATCTGACTTCAATAAAGGTTTAATTAAAAAAAACAAGGTGTAAAGGTTGTTAAACATTAAGTGCTTTATGCTCCCTTGGAACCTTCTCTATAAAATTGGATAATAGTTTTTACACTCAAGGCTCCATTAAGAAATTGTGTAACAGTTTTGTGGCAGCTCAGCCTTTCCTTTTCTTTTTGCAGAGCGACACATTAAAAGTTCCACAAAAAGTTCTGCAAAACTATTTCAAAAATTGAGTATGAGGGCGTTGAAAACCTGCAAGCACAATTAGCAAGTGTTAAGGGCAGCAGAAAAAAACAGCAGGGACCTTTTTATTCACAGAGTCCCGTTAATTCATTTTATTTTCTGGACAAAAAAGAGGGAAAAGCTCTAAACGCAGCTCAGGCCATCTGTTTCAGGAGTCATACTATTTAAATATCTTGTGTCATTTTTAATTCATTTGGCCAGAAATGGAAACACAAGGCCTCAACCAGATGAATTGCTGAATATTTCTGCAGGACACTGACGTCAACATTTGCAAATGAGATCTGTGGGTAGCTCTGCCTAGTGTAGTCCATGTCTGATGAGCGTATTACAGCATATCAGAGCAGTGGTTTAACTCATCACTGGTGTCACGACTGCTTTTGTGTGAGCCCAGAAGACAAGAGAAATTTACAATGGGACAAAAGGAAAACAAAAACTACTCGTAGTCGAAGCTGCTGAAAACTCCAGAGAACATGGTAATTTGATGAGAAAATGAGCCTGTGTGAAAATGTAGTGCATGACTCATCCTCCGCTCATTTACTGATCAAAGCCTTCAGCTTTCATGACGTAGGTGTGTGGTGCTCACAGTCTCAATTTTATGTGTTTATGGAAAACAAAACACAAAAAAGGAAAATAACACAACTAAATGTTATTTATAAACTTGGCATTTCGCAGAAGCACATAGTGAATATGCTCGAGCTGCTTTCTGTGGGAGAAGGAGGGGGACAAGTGTAAGGTCTTGACCCACTTATCAAACCAACTGGATTAGCTGGTCGCTGCTGCTGAGGTGACAAACCACCACAGGATGCCATTCTGATTTCTAGGAAACAGCAGCTTTGATAAATACCACCATCTTTATTATTCCTGTTCTGGAGCCGTCATAATATCACGCACACAAACATGGTCTCACACATACACTGATGGAGCAGCAGCCAGCAGGATATCAATGACTGAATGTACCCATGGGCTAATGCATCCTGGGAAACACCCAGTTGACGACCTGATGGAGCAAAACAAAGGTGTCCGAGTGTGTCTCAAAGCTGCACGTACACAAGCACGGATTCATCCTTTAATCTTGCATGTCAACATGTCTAATCAGACCACTTAAATGTTTATTATGACTCAAAATTGGTTGTTTAATTTAAATTGCCAGGGCCTCTTCATTGTTTTTTATTCACGCTTTAAGCCCCTCCCTTATTTGTGTTGGTCCACCATATGTTTCTCCCCCAAAACCCCTTTTGATCATATCCTATAAGGCAGAGGTCAGTTTCCTTTTTTAATCATGTGCTAACATCCTTTATTTCCTCTGCCAAGGAGTTTATTGTTTTGTTGGCATTAGTTTGTTTGTTTGTTGCTTTGTTTCTTCACAACATAACTCAAAAAGCTATGAAAAAATGTGGATGAAGTTTTCAGGATAGGTCCGAAATGGCACAAGGGGAGTGATCTGGATCACTGGATTTTTCATCACTGCATGATAGGGTCACATTCAACATTCTTGCCAGGCTTTCAGTGATACTGATGCAGTCAAAGTCATCCATGCCACAAATAACACCCAGAAAATGTAACCAAAAAACACAGGATAACACCATAATAGATTATATGAAACCACAAAGTTTAATCTAGATATGGGCAATATTCCAGATATAATGATCTAGAATGCGCATACTTGTAGCGGGTTGAGAAAAAATAACTATTGTAAGGTAGTAAATAAAGCTATAGACATGAAACTGACACCAAATTGTCGTGGAAAGTCTGCTGATTCAGTAATGTGCCCACAGATTTGACGTATCTTCAACATTTACTAGATCCAGAAAAAAATGCTTTACAAATCATGGGGGAAATGAGCATAGGTTCAAATGATAATAATGTATTTTCACTATGAAGAGAAACGGAACTGCCTGTGTGCTTTTTAGTTTCTTCATGCTCCTGTCTCATATTTTACTGTATTCGAAGTTAATGTCTTTATGTTCATCCATGTATTTTAAAGGAGACATATATTGAAAAAAAAATACAGGTGTCATGTCTTTTTCTGTTCTGAAAGAGGTCTGGAGGGTATAAAAATAAAAGTCAAAATTCTCACTGAAAGGAGAAAAAACACCTTTTCAGATAACTCAACAAAAAAAAAGCTGTTTGGAATTCTGGATATTTATGAAATGTGAAATCACTTCACTAGGATTCACCAAAGCCACATTTCAGGATATCGGGGTGATTTTGGTGGTTCTAGCTGGTTTTGTCCCATGACTCCATCACGGGGCAAACAGAAAATAGATGCAGTGAACAGCAACTTATTTGCATTTAACGCAACAAACATTGAAACAGCATGTTTGATCTGGGGTTGATAACCAGGAGTTCACAGATATAACAGAAAAAGTATCTCTGTTGTATCATGAGCTGAAATTTCGAATACACTTTGTAGGGACCTGTTAGAATGAAATTAGCTTGTTGGAAGGAGAATAATATGTCTCCTTTAATTACCGTAATATCATTTAGACATACTAGCTTGTGTGTGGTTATAACTAATTAGTGTTTGTTTGCTTGTTTGGAAGCGAACTGGGCAACACACATTTTGATACACTGCATTACACCATTTTGTAAGGAAATTTGCCTAAAGACAATGCCATAATGGTCGTCAGCGGCACATACGGTACACATGAACTAGTATTAAGAATGAACCAGAGAAACCTATGTTGCTGATGATGTAAGGGTTAAATTAAGTCCCAGTCTCCAATCTGAACATGCGTCACTGTGTGTGGTCAACACAAAGGGAATCCTTACTGTTTTTTCCCCAGTCCCCGTGGCTGTGTAATGGTCTGTGGCATTGTTTCCACTATGCATAATGTTCAGTCACCGTCTTGAGAACAAAGTGAATGATAATCATTACTAACAAAATTATTTGGGAGCCTTCTGTCTATATGATTGTGGTAAGAAATGGCGCCATTTCAGAATTTCCCATAAAGGCTCAGTCAGGTTCATATGTAGTTAGTGGCTACAGTCAACATCTTTTTTTAAGCGCTGGAAACCACTGCGTAAGTATTAGTTTCTTGTTGACAGGAGCATCTCATCCCAAAACGATATGCAATGTGGGTGGAAGACAGTCACAAACAAGCCCTATATTAGCAATGGATCATAGTTTAACTCAAAAATGACAAGTTCTAACTTTTATTGTCAACATCCATCGTGCTTTACTGACAATTTCCTTCATCAACTTTGACGTAAGGTTGCTGTGGTTTTCCACGTACTATCCAATATTTTGTGTGCCAAGTTTCAGCTCTGTCACCAAATTCAGTAAAGTGGATTTCAGTTTGAGTGTGTACTTCTTTAAAACTTGGCTGATGGCCTGTCTGACGGTATTTCTTGGACAACTAAATTATGTAATACTGCCATCACATCTCCAGGCAAGTTATGTTTTCAGCAATCATTTCATACAGTTGCATTATGACCAACAGAAACAATGGTACAATCTTTTGTTCTGTATCTGTTCAACATTATTTAGGGATGAACAGGAGAGAAAGCTCTGTAAGAACTGCAAACTTTGTGCAAAAGGTGTGACTCCTGTGTAATTGACAGTCGAGACAAGGGATTTCCTACTTGGTATTCTTGGAGTGGTTCTACTCGTCTATTCTCTGTTCCAGATGACCTCAGACTGTGACCATGCTTTCAGGCTGAATATGGCTTCTTCTTTTCACCTCCTGCCACTTCCCATCAGATCAGATACAGGGTGTTGTCTGTCTTCCCTCACCTCTCTAAGCTCCTATGTGAACTGACATCACCTCCTGTGAACAGCCTCCCTAACTGAACCTGTCAAAACTTCATTGAGCTCTTGTCGCCACTACCCGGCCCTGTCACATCACTCAGCCTCTAATGAAGAAAACAGAGAGAAAAAAGACATATGTGTGATATATATGTACTAACTCCTCAGTATCAGTGTTGTAATGTCAGCTCCATATATCAGCCATCTGACCTTCATGTGTGGCAGCAGGGGTTTATTTATGGGCCAATACAGAATGCATTGACGTTTGCTGGCTCTATCAGACTCTAATTATAAACAAAGCCTCTGTTTGCACAGCCTGAGACAGTCTACCACCTGCAATCCACTAATTTTCTCACTAAAACAAACTTATAAATGTGTCATTGCTTGAAGATGGTTTTAGATCAAGTAAGTGGTGGAGCTATTAACCAATTCTATACCCAAAACATTTACATTATGGCCATGATGGTCACTGCTCAAGTGACAATGAGACATATCATACTACTGTATACCATACCGACTTTATTTATTAAGCCCTTTAAACTCCAAAACAGGCCAAAGTGCTGTACATTTGGACCACATCATAGCAAAACCTTACAAAGAGTACAGGTAAGAAATATATACCACATAAGAACATAATTTAAAATAACAAACAGCAATAAAACAATAAGAAAAATAAAATAAATGAAATCACAATGAAAAATAAAATTAAACAAATGTACATTTGATAAAAATCAACTCCGCACACTGGGGTAAATGACACAAAATGGCAGACTACAGGGATGAAGAGTGAAGATACTGTGAAAGTGTAATAAACTACAGTCCCTGGAATGGTCACTTGAGGCTGGCTTCAAAAGCTAGTCGATTCCAGGTGGCAACCTCTGTAGCTGGGTCGTGGGCCTAATGCACGTGTCAAAAACTACAGTACTGCCAGTGTCCACTGGGGGCTGAATCCAAAAGTGAGTCAATCCCAAGGGGCAATAACTGGGGCTGTTCAGTGAGGCCAATGCGGAAGTAACTTTACGTTGTAATCCCACCGCTTGGCCACTGGGGAATTGATCATTCGGCACCAAGAAGCTTTTTTTTCCATATAGATACATTGGACTTCTATCTGAAAATATTAGGTGAATAAATTTTTTTCATAGGACATCATGGTCTCAAACGTTTTATTTTGACCCTTTTATAAGTAATGTGATGGTCCATCTTTAACTTTTTGCTTTGTTATTAACATATTACGGCAAATAATCCGACAGATGACTGCCGTGCTGGGGTTTGATTGACATGTCTCTGTAGCAGCAGCTCGCTATAGCAAAGTCGGACTGATTCAGATCTTCGCATCTTCTATTTATTCAATATGTTCATAGTTATACATGAGATACACTCAACTGCAGCCGTGAGTAAGTGTTTACACTAACAACACTGTGATATGACTTTGTTTGACACTGAAGTTTTACCGCATTAGTAAGATAGCAGCTAATGTTAGCTCTCCCATGAGCCCCCGCTTTGTAAGCCCTGCTGCCGTCCATCCAAATATGATTACATCCTGTTTTTGGCTCCAAGATGCCGTCCAGGAAGTGACAAGTTGATTGGCCTTAAAATGGCCTTTCAGAAACCAATGGGTGATGTCACGGTCACTTTGTCCACAATACAGTATATACAGTCTATGGTCAATCCTCATAGATTCCCATGTTAAAATGTCCAACTTTAGAGCAGAAATAAACAGCCTGTTTCAAACAACAGTTATGCTGTCTATGGCAGTGGTCCCCAACCTTTTTTGCGCCATGGACGGGTTTAATGTCAGGCAATATTTTTGCGGACCAGCCTTTAAGGTGTGGTGGATAAATGAGGCACTCATTTGCAGAACCCGATATGCGCCACCGCAGCCAAAATCGAGTTATGTAGCACCGTAATCCTCAAAGCCTCCTCTATCACGTACAAGAGTCGCTATTTTCCCATGTTCTTGCTGTTCATTATTGTTTTTATTATTCATGGCATTTTGAAAGTCGCTAAACTTTAACAGCGTTTTTCTCTGTTTTTTATTTCTGGCGCTTATTGGGTTCTGCAACTCAGCGCCTCAAATACAACAAAA
>JAQQAE010018057.1:0-11294 GCA_029823295.1 Pseudamia nigra
AAAGAGAGTAAAAAAAGCACAGTTTCCAGAATTAGGCTCCACAGGAAGCAAAATTATAGTCATGTACAAAAAAACCTGACACATGCACAATTAGCAGACAAGTTACACACATTACATAGACAAAGCAGACAAAGGTCAGAGAGAGTTGGGTGTGTGTATGTAATGTGTATATGATCAATAGATGCATTGTGTCGTATCAGTTTCTGATGGGAAGGTCATGAATCCTTTCTCAGTGCATATTGTGTTATGTCGCCACGGTAACCATCATGGAACCTGTGTCCATAGAAAAGTTCACCTTGACATCAGTCAAGAATACTTCCTCAAAGGCGCCTAGTCAGATGTTAAGTTCCACGATGCCCACCATGGTGGCAACATGTCCATTAGAAATTTCAGCCCCCCCCCCCCACCCCCGTCAGAGTGTTGATGAAAAGCGGGGGAGGGTGATAAAGCGGCGTCAACATCTGCAGCTACAGTTATTCATGGCTTAAAAATATGTTGTCTACAGTTCTCTGCTGGTGGGTAGAATCCATAATTTTGTAGCAGACTTGTTCTGGGTGGAACACAATGTGTTTGGTTAAAAATGCTTTGTTTTGTGTTGCACTATGCTCATTTCCGTGATTATTTTGTTATTTTTTAATCATTGTTGGTCATTTTATAGACTATTTTGAGCCTTACTTTGTTCACTTATGTTAATTGTTCACATTTGTTTGTTGCATGAATTGTTTGTTTTTATAAATATTTTCTTAATTTCCTTCATTGTTATTTTTTGCTTTGTGTTTATTATTATTATTATTATTATTATTATTATTATTATCATTATTGTTATGACAGCTTGCTAGGGAAAAGGGGAGGAACATAAAACCCGATGGAAAAAGGGGTAAGGTAAAAACTGAGAATTTATTTGGTGAGTATGTGCAACAAGCCACAGGGCCATCATTATGATTATGATTATTATTAGTATTTATTTGTTTTGCTATATTAGTATCACAATATGTTCAGCTTATTTACTTATAAAATAAATTTGCTTGGTTTAAAATGAACAAAAGATGGTATTGATTCTATTCTATTTGATATTTAACAGAGGTTCATGTACTCACTGTGGGATGCATAGTCCAAATATGCTGGATGCATATATAAAGAATCCTCACAAGACAATAGTGGAGTAACACTGTTGTTTTATCTTATTTAACTCCTAATTTTGATTATCCAAATTAAATATGCTATTTACATTGTAATATCTAAAATAAGAGTGCAATATTAGTGCATGACTGTAGAAACTGCAAAGCGGGTTTAAAGTGGACTGAATAATTGCAGTATACAGCATTCACCACATGCACAGTGTTGGCCCGGCCTCAGCTCAGTCTCAATTTCTGTGCAGTTAAATGTACAGACAAGTGTATATACTTTACATATGAATGGGTAAATAATGTTGCATTTAAAGATTAAAGATGCAAAAACCACATCATAAATAAATAAAGTTACTCATTCCCAACTTTTTGAAAACAAAGTTAAATTTAAAATAAAATAAAATCTGCAAAATTTGTTCAGCCTGCTCAGTCAGCTTTGGTGTTGGAAAGTCTGATGGCAGTGAGGAAGAAGGATCTTCTATAATGCTCAGCCCTCCAACCTGTGTGCATCTGTCCACCACAGCTCATGAGTCCAATTTCTCTCAAACAACTAAGCAACTTTTCTGTCCAGCCATCTCACATCTTGCAACTAGAGGTTAACATTGCCCTAGGTGTATGCTGATTAGCTAGTGTTAGCTACCTGATGATCTTGTCCTCATATTGACAGCTCATATTCTCTGGTGAGCTACTGTGGACTGATGTGTATAGATGTATAACTACCATATATGTGTCTTGTCCCTCTCAAATGAGATTCTGCAGAAGCATAACCCAAGCTCACCTCATCAGTTTGTGCATCTGGCTTAAGATCCATCTGTGATTTGAAACAAATAAATTTACCAAAGTAATCAGTGTGCAGCAGAGGAAAGCTTTGATTTAAACTCCAGGATGGTGCTTAAATAAAGATGTGACGTTATGTGAAAAGTCCAGATTGCCCGGCAGTGTGCACTGCTAGAATACATTGTTAATATTATCCCACTGTGAATGGATTAAAGTCCTACAATATGCATGTATCTTGTTCAGCTCTGCCATGTGGTGATCTGTCTGTGTCAGCACCATGGAGAGCACCAATTTTGTTTTCAGCCCATGATGTTATCCATTATGCTGATGCACAGTGTAGTGCAACTGACCAGGAAATGTGATAATTTAATAAGGACTTTATTTCATTTTTAACGTACTGTTTCACTTGAATGAGTAGTCTGTTTAAATGTGTACATTTCAACCTAATTGTTAAAACAGCTTTAGGTGTACACTGTATCATATTGGGAAAAAAGAGATTCTGGTCCAAGACAAACTGCACGTCCAGTGACAGCTATCCAGCAGGTTTAAATACATCTCTCCAGAATTGCTTTCTATGTTCCATGGATTACAATTGTCCCTAATGACTCTCTACCATCTTGTAATGGCCTGCTTATTGTAAAGTTGATATGTGTTTAAGGTATCTTTTAGAGTTATAAGCTGATGTTTAAATTCATTCCAATGGAAATGGACTTTTTACTTGATACTTGCTCCTGATAGGACTGAAGATTTATATCTGGACTTGGCAAGGGTAAGTCTTAAGTCTAGATAGAGCTGGTAGTACTGTCAGGTGGAACAGCCAATTTAGCTTAAGGCATACAGTACAGCATATTGGTCAAAAAGGCATAATATCTACAGTATGTAGTATATTGTGAACAGATGCAGACAGATACTTTTTTTGCAACCAGGTCAAGGAGCCATTCTCACTGATTGCACATGGATCAAGCTCAATCAAAAATGGGCAATAATTTATTTATAAAGTCTGGGCTTCCCTGCTCAAGCCGCTGCCCCCACGACTCGACCCCATGGACGAGTGGTAGAAGATGGATGGATGGATGGAGGCAAACAATTTGTGGCACATCATTTTTACCTTAATACATGTCTCTTGCTTCTTACTGAAGAGCAGGACAACTGACAGTCTATCAATTCAATTTTATTTTATTTGTATAGCGGCAATCATAATCGATGATTATCTGTAGGCACTTCACAATTCAAGGCCGAGACTTCAAGACTATACAGAGAGTAAACCCAGCAGACCCACGGAGAGCAAGCTGAGGGTGACGGGGGAGGAAAAACTTCCTTTAACGGAAGAGAAAAACCTCCAGCAGAACCAGCGGCTCAGGGTAGGCGGCCATCTGCCTCGACCGGTTGGGGTTAGTGTTGGGGTCATGTTCTGTCAATCATGTAACCGTTGTCTCACAAGGCATGACTGTTGACTGCTGTACAGGATATGATCAAATATGAATAAAATATACAAATCCATCTGTTTGGTTTTATTTTCCCCTATAGATATAACTGAAGTAAAACTTAAAAAAAAGCATTTATTAACTTAAAAAAAGGCTATGTACACGTAAGGTTGTTATAACTGGTGATTAAGTCGTAACTGCATCCATATTTTTTTAATCCATGAGTCATAGTAGTCTCATTGTTATATACATTTAAGTTATCTTGGTTTTGATTTTATACCTTGAAATGTCAGTAGATAGAACTGTCTCAGAATTGACAGCTGGAAATAGTGTATAACTGAATTTCAGCTATTTTTTTTCAAATGGGAACTGTGGCATTAAATCTAAAGGGCCTGTCAGACCATGATGTGAAATGTGTAGATATCCGAATATACAAGTAAAAACTAGTAGCAGTCATCTACGGAACTCAATAGTACTGTAAAATTTTCTAAGTGATCTCCCTTACTTTTCTTTTATCTTGTGTCTTCTAATTGCTTTTCTCTTGTTCTTTCTGTCACCACCTGGATTTAACAGAGAAAATAGTTACTAGCCTTCAGTGGGATAATAACTGCAGTGACTAATATGTTTCAGGCAGAAGTAAATTATTTAATCTTATTTGATGCAGGGAGCATTGCTACATTACTTTTTAAGTTTTTTTTTTCCTTCCCTGATGGCATATTCCAGGATGAAAATGTCAGGATTCATTGGGCTTAAATTGTGAGAGTGGTTTTGAGATAGTGGGTGATACAAACATTTTTACAGATGGATTGGCTTCCACAGAGCCGAGACCATAACCCCACAGAGAATCTGGGATGTGCTAGAGGAGGCTCCATACAGAGGTCTGATTCTCCCAGCAGCAATTTGGGGACAAATTTCTTTGGACAGAAATAAATGATGTGACACTGATTTTTTAAAGAAATTTTGGAAATGTGGAACAACATTCTCCCACAAATGCACACTAAATTGATAGTCCACAAATCGTCAAGAGTTACCAAGGCGCCCACTGGACCCATCATAAATAATCCCAAGTACATAGCCACCAGGTGTTAGAGAAGTGTAGTGGATCTGCATAGTGAAAGATTGGTCTTTGTTCAGATACTGGTGGAGAGTCTCTTTCTTCAGCTTCAAATTCGTTTACAGCAGAGTCCTGCAGGGCAATCCAACCCAGATACAGAGGATCAAATCAAAAGAAAGGCTAAAGCATTTACAGCTTTTTCATGAACAAAAAGGAAAAAAAATAACAGGAAAAAAAGGGTGAGGTCTGGATATATCAGTGGAGTAGAAAAGCAGAGTGAAAAGCAGGAGGGTAATAAAGAAAAAACAGAACCCCCGCTGAGAGGATGGGAAATGAGAAAGAAAGAAAGCGTGAGTGATGAAGAGTAGTGACAAAGAGGGGAGGAGCAAACAGAGAGTAGTGGGCACAGAGATGAAAGACAGGGAGGGAGGGAGCAGGAGACACTGAGGGGAATGATTTTAGAAATTTTATGGTGGATGGCTTGTTCTCCTTTCAGTGTCAAATTTGAAACCTGCAACAGTTGCCAACAAACGGAGCAAAGCTGAGAGGGGGTCTTTGGCATAGTGACCACAGGTGAAACCAGAGAATCAGATAACAAAAAAGTAACTTTTTTTCAATTGCCAGCATGTATTTGTAATCCTGCATTTTTTTTCTCCTTGCGAAATGTTCACTCATGCAATTGCAAACATTGCCATATTTCCAAAACCAGTGACCTGAGCAAGAGAAGGCAAATCCTTCTGAAGTTGATATATATTGGAAGAGAAAAAAATGAATTCTTTCCTATTTCTGTTCATATTCCTTGTTTGCTCTTATTTTGTTGATGCCACACATTCACTTGTGTCCATAATCAGACTGAATGTGCTGTAAATTAGAATACAAGGCTACTGCTTCACAAAAGTTTGCATGGATTCATTTCATTATGACCTACATATATACTGTACTGTACACTGTACTGAGCTTGCTCCCTCACGAATCTATCCAGGATAGAGCTGTAGGACATTAGGGTTATGTCTGCATTATTTATAGCAACTGAAGTTTGAAGTTTTTAAAGTCAAAACCATCATTATTCCACTTCAGTTTTGGAATCATAGACAAATAACTTCAGTAGCTACACAGTATGTTTCGTTGATATAAACACAGACTTCTATATGAAATGCATTACTACTACAGCAAATAAACAAATACAACATCTTGATTTACTACTTAAGGTCTGAAACAAAGAACATGACCAGGTTTGAATATGTATATCTTGATTAATGGAAAGACTGACCAGAAATATTTTAGCTGGGCATTTTCTTATGGCAATACTTTAAAAAAATTATAAAAACACACACAAAAAAATCCTATAATGTGAAGAGTCTGTGGCTACTTCAGTTATTTTAAGATCTGTTTCCAAAACGGACATGCATACATAACTGGGCATTTTAGCTTTAATTACACCTGCCCCGCTAACAAAATTGTACATTCTTATTTCCAGCCCACAGTTACTGTCACTATTCGCCACAAATATCCAGTGGAGACATTATTTACTCTGATTTGCAACTGTTGTAAGTTCACAGAGGAGAGCGACCCAACACATAGAAATGGCATGTGCAGAGAATACCTCCAGTCAGGAGATGAAAGGGATCCAGGAACGTCTAGGATGTTTCCCACTGCTAGCACAGCAGAGAAGATGAAAGACTGACCGCGCTGCCAGTCCAACAGAGTCGTTTCTGCCGATAACTTGTAAAACTGTATTCAAGTCGAATCCAGAATGGTACATTTAAAAAATAAAATGCAACATAGCTTCACTAAAACTTTGACATTGCATTCTATGTCTGATTATAAGTGTGTATGTTGATGTTAAAATGCACATAATCATGTGCTCTGTATTCATGATCTCTGGATAATGAAACTGCGCACAGAAATAGTGGAAGAGGATGCAATCAGATGAGCGAGATTACAACTTGTTGTCACAATCTCCAAATAAAAATTTTTTACAGTAAAACAAAAACATTTATACAGTATCTCAAGTTTTTGGTATTGCCACAGTCTGTGCTGCTAAATATAATAGTTCAGACTTTACTTTGCCATAAGGAGGGCTTATGTTAACTGTGTCCAGAAGTATCTTCAGTTTCAGCTGACAGGCCTTGACCCATTTCAGAACTTTCCACATAGGGCATGCACTCTGACAATTATGCACAACAAATTTATTTTTCTTGAATTTTTTAGTTATGTGTACCATCGTGTTTGGAACATCCAAGCCAAAATACACTGTATTTAATGACAAACTGGTAATCTGCAGCTAATCTTGTACCAAAACATGTTTACAATCACCTGTTTACATCACTTGCTCACATTGAATTCAACTACTGTTTATTTATTTTTAGCCCTTGAAGGGAGCATGTTTATGTTCCCACAGCTCCAAGTTCCCACATTTCTACATACTCTAGCTCTCTCGCTCTCTCTCGCTTGCTCTGTGTGTGTGTGTTTATAACGCATACAGTATAAGGACGTTTTACCTGAGTACATACTAACAATCCACAGATGTCATGGAATTATGGAGACTTTTTCAAAGTCCCCATAATTTGGGCAGTGTAACTGTGTTTGTAATAGTCTAAATAACATATATTCTCTTTCTCTTTGACAGTTCAAAAATACCATACGGTACTGTGAAAAAGTGCTTGCCCCCCTCCTGATTTCTTTGTTTTTTTCTTTCAAGGGGGAAAAAAAATCCAAACCTACATGGCCCTGTGTGAAAATGTGCTTGGACCCTAAGCTTAATAACTGGTTGGGCCACCTTTAGCAGCAACAACTGCAATCAAGTGCTGGTGATAACTGGCAGAACTGTGAAGGAATTTTTGCCCACTCATCTTTGGAAGGACTGCCTCCCCCCCTCTCAGCCCATGTTCATTTTTTACAATGTGTTGCAGAACCTGAACTGAGGAATGTGTGTATATTTTAGAATAAATGTAAGTCGACTACAGAAAAAAGTTAATATGTTGTGTTCATACTGGCTACATATATCACATATATCGTAGGACAAATTAAACTTTAATGGTGATGAAGCATTTTACAATTTGCAATTTCAGTTTTGTTTGAACTAATTTATTTTTTATTAGCATTTGACCAGGGTTGAGTTAATTCTACTTTAGGAACTGGCTAAAATTTTACATTTTTCATGGTTGACACATAATTTAAAGCAAGACAGCAGTTTACCTATTCAGGAGATGATTCTCTCCACAGACACCAGATTCAATAATGAGGGAGACAACAGACTGTGCAACAGAAACACTGCCTTCTCCAGACTTTGTGAGCGGTTATGGAATATCAAGCATTTGAAGAAAGTCATAAATTCAGTGTGTACAAGTCTGTTATGCTGCCATTGTACCATGCTTGACAAAAGACGATTTCATTGTCTTAGTACAGAATTTCACAGAGCAGTTGAAATGAATTAACACTATGGAGACTGTCTGGATGCCTTTATGCCATAAGTTATTTATTATAATGAGGTTGTGAGATAAGACACAGTGATACAATTGACTGGTCCAACTGATGTCGACTTACTTGCTGTCAGTATTTGTTAAGCAACAGCACAGTAGGTAATTATCCTTTGCCCAAATGTGAGTATACTTTAAAAGAATGAGCTAGAGGCACACAGTCCATTCTGACAAAGTCAAGTCATCTATATTTGCTTTTTTCACCCTTGCTGACATTGTGCAGACCAGAACAGCTGACCTTTATCTGAGATGATGCAACACATGGAAGGATGTCTAAAAATCTGTGACACTAATGTTGAAGTCCTTGTGCATGATGCGTGTCTAGATTAGAAGGGTCACTGCCTGCCTAGGATTGTTCTGTTGGAGCTGTGCTCCTGACTACACAACAGGACTGCCTCTTCCCAGAAAGCTTGCAGTATTGCACACAGTCACTGGTCTCAACCTATGAAGACGCCCACAGAGCCATACAAGGTAAAAAGAGCAGGTACGTAGAAACAGTAGAGCAGTGCAGCATCAACCACCTCTGACAACTGTAATTGAATCACCTTTGTAACATTGGTTACCAAGACCATTTCTTGCACTGTACAGGAATAAAATCATCTACCTAAAAACTCCACTAATTGACTGTTTGCAACTAGTTCAGAATGCGGCAGATGAAGTCAGACAAGGAACAAACAGAATGTTCCTATAATACCCATTTAAAGTCTCTGCACTAATCACATATCAGCATTAAAGTTGATTTATTTTTTTCCACTAGTCTTTAAATCACTCAGCCTTATCAGTATTTCACATTTTTTGGATACACCTAACAAATCCCCCTGATTCTCAACATTTATGTCACCCAAACTGCATGTCCAAAGCTTTATTTGCTCTCTTACACTAGCTATTTTTCTTCAAACCCTGTAAGTACAGTATAAGCATTCTGGAACAGTGCTCATATCTGGATCAAACTTTGTGGTTTGATATAATATATTTTGCTGTGATCCTATATTCTTTTAGCTTAAACAGCTCTCTTAGAGATGATTTCATCACTCACACACATATCCTCACACATATTAATTTAAAAGGTAATTATGATACTATCTGTTGGTGGGAATAGGAGCAAAACAGAAAAGAGTCAATGATAGGTACTGTATGCAAAAAGCAGACCTACAAAATATAGTGCTTTGAGAGACACGGATAAACTCTACATGCTCTACTCTGTTTGCAGACAAAGTAGTAAGTGACAAACAGTCATACTTCTGCAACAATACTACTTATTGTGTTCATTTGATTAGAGACAGCCCAACACCAGACCCCAGCAAACCACTGTTTATTTGCTGCCAGGAAAAGTTACTGCATTCAGCACATGTTCATAAGAACAGGAACACACATGGGTGCCCAGATTTACGTTATAGGCTACGATGATAATGGGGACATCTTAAAGGACAGCTGCAAAAAAAGGTTAGACATGACTATTTATATGATCAGTTTGTATAACATGTTGATTTAAAATGGTTTTGTCCAAACACAAAAAAGGTTTAAAAATCTCTGACATCACTGGCAGTCCACAGTCTGAGCAGCCATGGGTCGGACGGAACAGCCTGGGAAGGGCAGTGGGGAAAACACTAATACACATGTCCAACTGCCCTTTAAGCCTATGCAGGGGGCCCCATAACACGTCCCAGCTCCCCATCCCAGCTTTCCCTGCTTGCTGTGTCCTGTCTGTGTGTTTGCGTCGAACACTGACAGCATATCTTCCTTAATCAAAAAGCATCATGGAATTGATCAGCTAGACCTTAAATGCAATTGACGCGCTGTTTTTGAACAGGAAGACGGGTCCGGAGGAAACCGAGTGTCCTCAAGGGACAGCGGCTGTCGGATATGTGAGGGATCTGTGGGACGCATGGAGACATACTGTATGTGTTTGGAGGCACTTTCCATTGAGGATGTGGAGGACATTTATCTATTCGGAACCATGACAACAGGATTTCTGCTGATTGGCCTGGCTGGTTTTCTCGATCGATGGCTGGTTGTATCGATCGATTAAGAAGACGGAGAAAGCTGTTAAAAGCTTTGTCTCCAAATCGACCAGTTGGGAAGGGCACTAGCAGCACAACATGGGACAATTTCTGAGTTAAATCAAAGAGTGGAGAACATCACGCGGTGCTGGAGTCTCTTCATGGACAGTTTTTGAGGTCAGGTAACAAAAAACAGAATTGGAGTAATGAAGAGTCTAAATTCTTTTCTGCCTCTGAAAGTGAGACTGTTTTATCTTTGTTTTACTTACATCTCCTTTGCTGACCTTGGATGCAGCTGCAAACCCCCTGGACGAGATACTGTCAGAGAATGGAGTTCCTGCTTCTCCTTCCCCTACTTAACACTACTCCACGCTGATTTGGGGTCAAAGTGCACTCTCATGGACGTGTGTTGTCATGACAACCGCCATGGAACAACAACATGGACACACAGGCAGGATATGCTCTGCCTTTCTTATTGGGACTCATAAGGCCACACAGACATCCAATTTGTCATTATTACAGTCACACTACATGGCCAAGGCTCTCTGAAACTTGCTTTGTAAATGAATGTTGTGTTTAAATGTCTGCTAATTGTGCTTTGAGTTTGTTTTTCTGTGCCATAATTACGCTCCCCTTTAATACTTTATATACAGAGAAAAACCCCTGGTCAGCCATCTGCAAGGCTGCACCTTTGAATTCAACCAAAAAGAACTGATGCTTGATTTGCCAGTGTGAAAGAAGTTATTTTGCTTAAAGGGTCCTTGACTTTGTTCTTTCCTTAGAGGAACGCAAAAAAGGAGAAGCATGATTTTTTTTTTTTTTTAGATTTTGGGATTGATCTGGATCATCATCTGGATCCAGAAGATTTTAAAGCATTCTTCACCATTGCAAGATCGGGCCAAATTCAACATTTGTCCAAGTAACACCCGGAAAATCTACCCAATAGACACAGAAAAACACCATAATAGATTCTATCAAACCACAAAGTTTGATCCAGATATGGGCAATATTCTGGATACACTGATTCAGAATGCTTATACTTGCAGGGTTTGAGGAAACATAGCTACTGTAAAATAGCAAATAAACCCATGGACATGCAACTGACATGCAAATTGTTGTGGAAAGTCTGCTGATCCAGTAATGTGCTCATGGATTTGATGTATCTTCACCACTGTGTGTTTGCTGGTTGTGGACCAGACCAGTGTCTGTGGACGTCGTCCAGTGATTGTGTTGTTCTATCTCAACCCTTTTCTTTTGTCTCTCCTCTGTCCACTAACCCCAATCAGTCGAGGCAGATGGCCGCCTAGCCCGACCTGCTGGTTCTGCTGGAGGTTTTTCTCTTCTGTCAAAGGAAGTTTTTCCTCCCCCTGTCGCTCTTGGCTTGTTCTCGGTGGTTCTGTTGGGTTTACTCTCTAGATAGTCTTGAGGTCTTG
>JAQQAE010018058.1:0-11294 GCA_029823295.1 Pseudamia nigra
GAGGAGGGATAGTGAATATATCGGTAGTAGGATGCTGAGGTTGGAACTGCCAGGCAGAAGGTCTAGAGGAAGACCAATCAGGAGATTTATGGATGAAGGAGGACATGAAGGTAGTTGGTGTGAGAGAAGAAGATGCAGAGGATCGTCTGAGATGTTGGCAGATGATTTGCTGTGGCGACCCCTGAAGGGAACAGCCGA
This sequence comes from Pseudamia nigra, assembly GCA_029823295.1. Taxonomy (NCBI): domain Eukaryota; kingdom Metazoa; phylum Chordata; class Actinopteri; order Kurtiformes; family Apogonidae; genus Pseudamia; species Pseudamia nigra. The sequence goes on from JAQQAE010018058.1 coordinate 199, forward strand.
AAGGAAAAGAAGAAGTTTATGTATCTCTGTGCCTCCTAGCATCATGTTTGTGCAATTAACTAACCAAGTGGCCAGAGTTGTCCTACCAAATATGTACAGTGGTACCTCACTGTATGAACGCTTCCCCCTACGAAATATTTGCGGTACAAAAAAAAATTTTGGCTAAAAATGCGTCCCCGCAACTGCCAAAAAAATCGCGTTCCGAAAGAGATAGACCCGGAAGTGAACTCTGGCCCACCCGGAAGTGACTGTCATGTTCCCGCTAGCTGGCTAACATCAGCAGCTCCCAACCTAGCAACATGCTAACAACAATATAGTAGTCTCAAACATCGGTAAACAAAAGCCTACAAAATGCATGCAGCCCATGAGATGTGTGCATCACACAGTGAGCTGAGACACACAGCATCAGCCGTGTCATAAGTCAGAATACATTCCAAATCATTTTAATGACTAGTTTCATGCAATCCTTTTTATATAATAATAATGAATAAATGTGTGCGCACGGGTGTGTAATATATAGTTTATATGGGAGTTTTTGTGGGTCCTGGAATGGATTAATATTGAATCTACATATATTCCTATGGGGCAGGAGCTGATTGGCATCTTTAGTTGTTAGTTATTTGATAAAGGATACGAATTGCAATTATGCTAGCGATAATGGACATGATTAAAATGCATCAAATTTTCTTCAGTTAGAACTGAAGAAGCTTCCTGGGTAGGTAGCAAAACATCTTCAATCCAAATAACCAGTCCAGTTGCTGGAAGAAAACCACACACCTTGGATACTATGACCTGGATGACTGAGAACCTTCACAGAATCCAAGATACTTGAACTCCTCCACTTGAGGCAGGACCTCATCTCCAACCCAGAGGGAGCTCTCCTAACCCTTGTCTGGCTGAGGACTATGGTCTCAGATTCGGAGGTGCTGATTCTCATCCCAGCTGCTTCACATTCAGCTGTGAACTGCTGGTATACCGGTGAACAGCACTGTAGGCCGTGATGCTGGTGATCAATATCTTATGCTGGGATACTTAGTGATCAGCATTAGATCCTGGAATTGATTGGTGCAATGTGAAAAACTATAACCCTATCTTACAATGATAAAAAAGTGAAAAATTGATTCAGAATCTGCATCCTGAGCCAGATCAGTATCGAATGGGTTCATCCTTGGGCCAAGGGCTACCTCTGGTTACCTCCATGAAATTTTCTAGTTCTTCTTATTGTTCATCCATACAAACTTTGTAACACGTCTCATCCCTGGGCCTTGAGAAAACCCTCACAAGTCATATATCAAAACCTGTATACATTTTGGGAAATAGTGTGCTACAGGTTAGCAATTCAAGCAATGATGGCAAAAAAAAAAATTATGAACAATTTCCCCTTCATTTCCAATGGGAAGAAATCAAAGAAGTCACAAGATAAACTCCAATTTAGAGCCCCACCGCTTTGTCATACTTTAACACAGGAACATGGTTGAACTTTTAAACCGGTCACAAAACATTAGACTTTTTTGATGTCATTCAGTATTTTGAAATCTGGTAAAATTTTTCAATAATTTTTTACAAAATCACAGTTTAAGGGGCAGATGTACAAAGATTGCACTGCATCTGTTAACTGCATCAGAAATAAATTGTGCTGCTTTAGCACAGGTAGTCTGCTCCTTTTTTGCAACCTATTCACTAAAGATTTAGCACTTCACATTGGCAGTTAACACAGTTTGTGAGAGTACCGGTACACATTTTACACAATGTCCCAACTTCACTGGAATTGGGGTTTGTACAGTACAGTGGCTGTAGACATTTATTGTTAGTGTTTTAGCAAAATTTTCACTGCACAGACTGTCTTTATGGGGTAGCCAACTGAGAGTAAAGTGCTGAAAATGCGATAATGTGTGACTATGTTGTGCTAACACCAGTCATGGAATGCATTTGCTTATGTGCAAAATGTCCTGTGTATTCTTTATACTTCATCAATTGAATGCCTCTTTACACTTCTACTCCATGCCATTTTATTTGACACAGTTACTTGTTTTATTTATTCATTTATTTATTACACGTGAAGTGCTATTGGACACATACGCTTTAATGTTGTAATGAATCACTAACCTGGGAGTAATGGTCTTGCACCTATATAGCGCCTTTCTACCCTCAAAGCGCTTTACACTGCTTTCTATTCACCCATTCACACACACTTTCATACACCACTGACGGTCACTGGGAGCAATGTGGGGTTCAGTGTTTTGCTCAAGGACACTTTGGCCTGTGGACATGAAAAGCCTGGGATCGAACCGCTAACCCTCCGGTTCATGGATGACCCACTCTACCTGCTGGTGTATCATTATAAGATTGACTCTGCAAAGACAAAATAGAATGTTAAAAATCTCTTTTTGTTGGCAAAATTTAATCAAATACTATTCTATAATCTAACACCATGATAATAAGCATTAATTTTACCTTTGTTTCAGTACATTTACAGAATCTTTGTACATTGAGGTATTTCTACTCTTATTTCAGTAAAAGAGATATTTTTGTTACCTTTTTCTAATTCAGAAGTGTTATATTTTTGATTTGCTGACCTGTTCACCTCTTTATCTGCAGTCAATTTTCCCTGACAGTGGAAGAGTCAGTGAAAAATGTAGATTTTATTAGATTTCAGAATGATTGTTTATGTCCTGTGGAGATATCAGATGTCTCTTTTTGGTCTTGCGTATAGTCTGGGAAGCCCTGGTCTCATCTGTGCAATGGAAAAAGAATTTATAACCTTTATGAGTCAGATCCATAACTATGGGGGATTTTCAAAGTCACGCAACAGCTGAATGTCCAATGTTAAGAAAGGGAGTCGGAGGTCATGGTGGATTTGAAACAAAAGTGATGTAAAAATCTATTAATCCCACTTTCTTCTGTCTCCATCTGACAGCCTATTTGATGTAAAGGACTAAAAACTTGATAAATTAGATTTGTGTTTGTTGTACAGGGTGAGGATCTGCTCTTTGACACCATTGCACCTGTGCACGACCTCAAAAGAGGCAGTTTCATTTTTAAAGAGAAATGGGAAAAAGAAATGATACTCGGGTAGAAGTGTTGTTATTTCATCATTCTAATGACTCAAGTAGAAGTACTTATTAAAATAAGTACTTGAGGAAGAGTAAAAAGAATCTCATAAAAAAAATCTACTCAAGTGCTAAGTAACATCATAATGTGGAATTTATTTCAGCCTAATATACTGCTTTTAAAGATATTTATTAGTTTTGTTGTTGTTTTTGAAACCTTTATTTGTTAAAGGCATTGTCTACAATGTTGGCAAACTAGCTAGTAGCTGATCTTTAGTCCTGGTCCAATGTAAACAATTAGCCAGGGTAACCTGGAGCTCATCTAACCACAGGATGACTGAGGAAAGACAGCCTGCATTTCAGATTCATTCAACATCTGGTACAGGTAAGAAAAGATTTGATTAGATTATTTATTTGATGATTATTTATTCGTTTTATTTTGTTGATTTGTGCTTGTGTTGTTTTATTTCTTTTAATGTACTGGATTATTTTGTGACATTATTCCTACATTGCTGTTTTTCTCATTCATGTTTTGCTCAGTCTTGCTTATTTTTTTCATTTTTATTAATTGATTGAAAAAAAATTGCTCATTTGTTTCAATGTTTTTGCCCATTTATGTACTTTGTTTAGACCCATCACACTTATTCAGAACCAGCAGGAATAAAGCAGAACCAGACTAAAGAAAATTGTGTTAAATTCAGGAACTTGCAAGAACGTCTTTGGAATACTTAGAATGCTTCAAACCTATCTTAAATTATTGTTGCATATTCCGGGTGTATTAGCTCTGGGATGCAGCTCAAATGTAGTTGGAACACAGCAGGAATATTGAGAATACTGTTAGAATACAGTCGCATATACAGAATGCTGTACAATGCTATTTGGTTTGCTGGTCAGAAGGTGCGTCTCAGCTCATTTAAGGCACTTTTGGGACATTCTGGCAGGATTTGAAGTTGCTTGTTGTTTCACTTCTTCAAATGTGATCAGAAGGTTTTGAATGCTGTTGGAATTCTGTAAGAATATTTAGAATGCAGTCATTGTGTGGTTAGATTACACTTTGAATGCCGTTTGTTAATTCTACACTTCAAATGCACCTCAGAAGTTTTTAGCATGAACAAAATATTCAGGCTGGCCACAAGAATGGGCCTGATTATTTGGAATGCACTTAGGTTGCATTCAGAATTTTTAGAATGCACCCTTGATATCCAGGAATATACAAAGATGTTTCATTCCAACAGCATTCTGACAGCATTCAGGCTCATTCCGCCTCTAGTGTGATGGGGGTATTACCTTTACTGCTGAACAGCAGGGCATAATATGACTGCTGTTCCTCATCAAACTATGTAAGAACGACTCCTACTTAGGTGGGACCAAATGTAACTGAGGAGAAGTCTACTTTTTCTTCACAAATGTAACTGAGTAAGACTAAAAAGTATTCTGTCAAACATATGTTCAAAAAATACTCAGTGCATGCAGAAATACAAATGTACTGAAGTGCATTGCATTCATCGAACAAAAAAAAAAGAGACCCGCTATCTTCTAATTATGACTTATGGATCTTATAATGATGAGATATGTTTGTGGTCTTTCACTGCTCCTCGGTCTTGTAACTAACCACATTTTTGCAGTATTTAGAAAGTATGGAATTACACATCTTTATGTTGTTTTGATATATTTCATGTGCATTAACCCAGGATACTGTATGTGATTCTGATAGGTATGGTAACATGTGAGGCTTGGTTGCATTTTAAATGCACAAAGCATCCCGTACTAGTCTGACTACTCCTGCAGGAAGACGGCGGCTTCTAATAAACCAATGTGGACCAGGTGTGGACCGTCCCCCTGAGCAATCCTAATGATTTGAGACATCTTCATAGTGTTATATACTAATATTAATGCCATCCTCTCCAAGAAGCATTAATATTTATCAGTGTCTCAGTCCAAAAAAGAATTAAAAGCAGATTAAATCTGACAGTGCAACATTCATTACTGTCTGTAGCAAAAAAGAAGGGATTACTGAGAGCCTCAATTTTTCTCCTAATTACCATATAATGTATCTCATAATTATGATAATTATGGGAAAAGATCTCACAATTACAAGAAAAGATTTCATAATTCTGAGATATGGAGTCTAAAAAAATTTTATTTCAGTGAATACAATGCAGCGCCGTATAAATGGGCTTCAGTTCAAGCCTCCTCTGTTAAACAGGAGTTTGGAAAATTCACTCAGGCTTTGTACTGAAAGGCTTCACTTTGAATTTGGCGAATGATTAATAAGTAAGTACTGGTTTAGCTTTATTCCCTACCACTGCTCTCAATTTGTTCAGTTAAATTCACAGGGAGTACACAACTCCCTGCATTTCACTGGCTTTGGTGTTTTTACAGTACTGATGATGTAACCTGATGAAATAAATGGTAATCCTCTTAACCCCTCTGTGTGTGTGTGCGTGTGTGCATACTAAATACAGTCAACGTTTTCACCTCTTGCTGATTTTGTTTATATAAAAAAGATCAAAATTCAAAACCGTTACTTTTCACTTGTTCTGCCCAAAATTATATGGCATATCAAACTCATGTCACTGATATTCAGATCATGACTTGGTGGAAGTAGGATCAAAGCTAAATTAAAAAAACTGCAAAATAATCAAGCAATTGTCAAAATGAATAAAATAAACAACAAAATGAGCAAATGTACAACAATAATCACAAAAATAACAAAATGAGGAAAAATTAACAAAATATTCAAGAAAATTCACAAAACTGACCAAAGCAGTGGACCCATTGTAAAATTAACACAAGTACAAATGAAGAAAATAGCAACAAAATGAGCAAAAAAGAAAAGAATTAAAATTATAGTAAGTACATTATCAAAAATGAGCAATTTAGTCAATAAATTGAACATGAAGGCAGAGAAAATTAACAAAAAATAAAATGTTTGTAACAAATTAAGGAACAAAATAGAAACAAAAAAAAATCCATAAAGCAACTAACATCAACAAAGTCGACAAACAAATAATCAAAAAATAATCATGAAAATAAACAAAAATGACCAAAATCCCTGTTTAAAGTTATTATATTTTGATGTAATTAATTCCATGTTATGAAATTAGTCATTACTTGGGTTGTTTTTATGAAGCACATGCTTAAGTACAGTGGATCCTCGGACAACGACCGCTTCTGACAACAAAAAATTCAGATACTGAAGAAAAAATCGGCAAAAAATTTGAACCGCATAACAAAAAAAAATTCACACAACGAAAGAAGATGTGTCTGTCGCGGTTCCAGAACAGATTAATTGGTTTTACATGTATTCCTATGGAAAAACTCACTTCGGATAACGACTGATTCGGATACGGACCTTGACGCCGGAACGGATTAATGTCATTATCCGAGGCACCACTGTACTTATATTTTTGAGTACTTCTACTTTTACTTAAGTACTGCTTGTGTTTACTGTACCCAGCAGTGGTTGAGACTAAAAGAAAAGCTGTTAGTTATCACTGCTGTTATTATTATTACTGTTACCACTACTTCTTCGTGAGAATGCCTTGTGCTCTTCTTTAATGTAATAGTTTTAATGTACTTAATAAAGTTGTCATCTTTGTGGTTTCAGTTCCCCTCGCTGACTTCCCCTCAGCCCTTGGTATAATGTCACGACGTACGTCATACAGAGGGCAGTTGGAGAGCAAATGGAAAGTGGGCTGGGCAGTGATAAATGGAACAGACTTACCCTCATTCACTCTTCACCCAAACAATGGAATGACCACATGGCGCCGCAATAGAGCTGCACTGTTATCTACAGATTCAAGACAGATTAAATAAGTTCATAAAATGTGTTATGAGCACAAAACTTTATGAAGGCAGTTGATCCACACTGTAGTCTCAGTTAATGTGTAAAGAACACATCCTCTGCCATGCATTGACCAATTTGACTAAACAATGATTAAAATATTTTCTGTATATTGTGATTTCAAGTTTTTTGGCTTTATAAGTACACAATATTTTGTCATTTCAGCTCATTTAATGTTTTTTTTTCACATCCCATGCCGCAAAATACATCAGAAGGCAGGCCTACATTGGACATTATAATCATACGGCACACTGTTGTGACCAGAAGGACCTTAACCTTTAGGCTAGCATTCATTTGTGGTAATGAAGCTATTCTTCATTGATTTTGGGCATTTTAGGTGTACTACACCTCCCAGAACCCTTAGAGATAAAGAGTTTAAAGCAGACGTCTACAATCTGTGGCTCCAGGGCCACATGTGGCTCTTTAGGCCCTCCCCAGTGGCTACTGTGTCACTAGTAACACTAACAAATCAAAATGAGCAAAATAAGCACTAGATCAACAAAAATAAGAACAAATGGACTATAAAATGAACAGAAATTAAGGAAAAGTTAGTAAAAATAATCTAAAAAATGAACAACACAACCAATGAAATGAAGAAGATTAAACAATTTAATGCATAAAATGATTGAAAATGAACAAAAATAAGCAACATTATGAAATGAATTAGGAAAACCAAGAAAATGAACAAAAATAAATCCACAAAAATAACTGAAAGGCAAATCAGCTGAATGAAAAATTAACAAAACATTCAAAGAAACAAAAAAATAGTCAGGAAAATACACAAAAAAATGCCAAAATAAAGAAAGACAATGAGCATAATCTTAAAAATGTCACGCTAATAATTTTGAACCAAAATCCACCAAAATGTAAAAAATGCAACAAAAACTGAACTAAATAATCTGCAAAATGAACAAAAAATATCAATAAACTATACTGAAATGAGCAAATAATCAAGGAAATGAACCAAAAAAACTCAAGAAAAAAAAATCAGAACAAGATTTTTCATTGTTTTATTCATTTTCTTTATTTTCATTTATTTTGTTTAGTTTTGCTCATTTTTATTTTACATTTGTTGGTTTGCCATCTCTTAATGTCTTGTTTGGTTCATTTTCTCAACTGGTTTGTTCATTTTACTTCTTATTTTGTTCATTTCCTCTCCATTTTTTGATTGTTTTGCCCACTTTTCTTCTGATTTTCCCCACTTTTATTCCTCTTCCTCACTATTTGCACCTTTTGCTTCTTATGTTGCCTGATTGTTTTATTAATATATGTCAAAATACTCATTGACTTGTTGCATTTTGCTTTGCCTTTGCTTTCATTTTGTAACTACTACATATAAATGTAATACTTTTAATTATTGTCAGTTTGCCTTTGTAGGCAAACATGCCGTACCTTCATCATTAGGTGAGTTTACTCTTAGCCCTTACTCCAAGGAGAAGTGGAATAAAACGTGTGGTACCAGCAGCTGGGTGGGCAGTGTGTCCTCCAGATGTTGTCTGGGAAATGTTAATTGACCTGTTAATGAAGTCTGGCTCATTCTGCCAGCTTTCAGCCTCAGAGAGTCTGTGACATTGGAAGGGACACCTGCCTATCTGATCAGATGTCAGCCAATGTGAGCCGGAGGGAGACAACAAAGTGACCACTTTAACCACCTCTACATCCCATTACAACCATGTTCACATTCTACCACATGACCAGAGGAAAAAAAAACATATTAAACAGGTTGTTTTAAATAAAACATCCTCTTTAAGGTCAGTCTTGTGATGTTTCTGATGGGCAGCTAAGTTGATACGGCAGAGCAGCATTACACCGTTTTCCACTCTCACACATACAGTGCTCAATGAGAGTAATAGACCTGTCAGGAATCCCTATAGTTAAATTTGCCCTTGTGTGGGTGGCTATGACCAACCTGGCATAGGCTGATGAAAGTCACCTCTCACGACAGGTGACTATATGCATGCAGTATGTGTGTGAGCAAGGCCTTAGATTTTGTCTGAACATGAACATAATTGAGAAAATGAGGGAAAATAAACAAAATAATTAAGAAACTGGTGGAAAATAAGCAAAATAATCAATAAAATGAGAACATTTAACAATATAATGAAGAAAATGAGGGAAAATTAAAAAAATAATCAACAAAATGAGGGATCATGAACAAAATAATCAATCAAATGAGAAACTAGAAAGCACTCAGAGAGCACAGACCTCCGCCAAGGCAGCTCATTTCCCTCAGATGACATTATTAGGGTCTGTTTCCACAGGGAGCGTTCTTAGCACTGCAAACATTTTGAAATACTTTTATATCTAGATCACAAAATAGTGGTCTTTTCAGATCTTTTCAGGTGAGAATATGGTGGATTAAAATTAAAATCTCTGGTCGATTTATCAAGAAGCCTATTTACAGATTTGATCTGATGATTTTTTTCTGGGGGGGGGGGGGTACACTACAGAGAGAATTTAATGACATCCCAACACACGATGCACTTCTAACTTCACAGTTTACATTGATACTCAGAGAGTAATCCCATGGATGAGTCAGAGGTGCGTCTATGGCTACATCACGGTGACACATGAAAATGTCCTTTTCACACAGTAACGTTTCATGAATGTTCTGGACATTCACTTTCTTCATAAAATCATGGAAATCCTTCAGTATTTGGTCATAAACCAGGTTGTCAGACAATTTCTCCTTCATCATGGTGCAGAGAAATTTAGTGTTTTTTTCCTATGCTGCACTCCTTCTAGATTTTGATTGGTCAGTGCAAAAAAAATGCTGTGCGCTGAGATGGTGATGATTCGGGTCACCACCAAAATGTAATCATCTGTTCCTTGTCCCATTTCACACCTTTCCAGAAAATGTCATCAAATTAATTACTTTTTGAATAATCTTGCTAAATAAATAAATAACAGACAGACAAAGGCCGGCAAAAAAATAAATCCCACCACTGATGTAAGAATGAACTAAAAAAGGAAGAAAATAAAGGAATGAAAAAATGAATAAGAAAATTTGTTTAAAAAAAAAAACCCAGAATGCACAAGAAAATGATCAAAAATGAAGAAAAAATGAACAAATGAATAAAGAAATGCAACAAAATGAATAAACTAACTAAGAAAATGTGCAAAAATATACCAAATAACCAGAAAAAAGAAGAAAAGCAAATAAACAAAGTAAAATGAATAAAATAGACAGTAAATCAAAGTTAACTAAATCTAAAAATCAACATAAATGAACAAATAATGAAGAAAACAAAAATAAACCAACAATCAATGACTTTACTTTTTTAGACACAAAAAGCTGTATAATGTAAGGTGCTTTATGGGGGGAGGGAGGGGGATGGGTGCGCATTTTACAGTATTGAGGGGGACGAATCCCCCCTCCCCATCCCTCCTGAAATCTACACCTATGAGTGTGAATATACACTGTGTCTATCTATCTATGTCTATTACTCCACGCATGTAGAAGCAGTACATGGTGAGTCACTCTGGGAGGAGGTGGCTGCTGTTTGGGCAGGAGATGGTTTAACAGTAACATGAAAAAAAGGTAGAAGTGAAAAGCAGTTACAATGAACATCAAGGTGAAAGCAACGTCACTGTTTCGTACAACTGCTCGACTAGAATCATAACAGGTATTAAACGCTGTCAAAGTCTCCACGTGAAGCTCAACTACTGTTATGGTGACTGTTTTTTTCAATTATTACTTAACCGTTGCTGACATGCAGTAGTTTTCTGTAAATTGGAATTGAATTTTGGCTACTTACCAGCAGAGGGCAGTGCATGGTAATGTTAAGAGTCACATCTCAAAGCAGAGTGCTCGAAGTGAAGTGTAAATGGCTACTTCACTTTCTCAGATAACCTTTTCCCCTTTTTAAAGATCATATAAGATGCTGTATTATTAATCAGACCTGGATCACTAACATTTTCAGATGAAATGACACAAAGAAAAAAAAAATGCACTTTAGAATCAATGTATTGCTGCCAGAAGCTTTACGTGGATGCTGTACCTTTTAAATTAGCTGCAATTACTTTCAGTGCTCTGAGTGAGCATCAGTCTGGGTACTCAAGCCTCACAGGAGGCAATCGGCAGCGTGGAGTCGCAAGGCTAGGGTCATACAGGGACACTTAATGACAGCTGTGCTTATGCAATGTGTCTCTGTGCAGCAGCAGGTACAGGGAGGTACAAGGACCCCCACTCCACCCCC
>JAQQAE010018059.1:0-11294 GCA_029823295.1 Pseudamia nigra
AAGGCGCAGTGTCATATTTGGACAAAATAGACGGCGTTTAGGTGCGCCTTATAGTGCGGAAAATACGGTACTCAAAGACAAGTTCTTGAGCAAAGGTAAAAGTGTATCTGTCTGTGTAATTTGTGTATATTTTTGCCTAATTTGTTCATTTGTTATAATTTACTTGACTGCTTTGTTAAGCTTGATTATTTACATTTTTGTTTTGTTAATTTTCTTAATTGGTTAATTTTATTGCTTATTTTGTTACTTGTTATGAATATTTTTGTTGATTTTGTTGCATAGCTTTTCATTTTTTTGCTTTTGTGAATATAATTCCTGATTTTGTTGCATATTTTGTTTATTTTGTTGCTTTTCAAAGTCATTTGGTTCATTTTGTTTCTTATTTTGATTTTTTTGCTTATTTTGTAGCTTTTTGCGAATGTTTTTGCCCGTTTTGTTGCTGTTTTGTTCATTTTATTTCTTATTTTTGTTTCCTTTTGTGAATATTTTTTCATTTGTTGCTCTTTTTTGCTTTTGTGAAACTTTTTGCTTATTTTGTGGCTTATTTTGTTCATTTTTTTTGCTTTTGTGAATATGATTGTTCATTCTATTTCTTATTTTGTTCGTTTTGCTGCTTTTTAAAATATTTTTGTTCATTTTGTTCATTATTTTGTTTGTTTTTGTGGTTCTTTCCTATTTCTTATTTAGTTTGCTCTCTTTCTTTTTTGTGAAATTTTTTGTTCAGTTTCTTTGCTTATTTGGTTCATTTTGTTTCTTATTTTGCATTTTGTGAATTTTTTTCATTTTTGCTCTTTTTTGCTATTGCAATTTTTTTTATTTTATTGTTCATTTTGTAGCTTTTTGTGAATGTTTTTGCCCGTTTTGTTGCTGTTTTGTTCATTTTTTGTTTTTTGGTGAATATTTTTTCGTTTCTTGCTTAGTTTCCTCTCTTTTTTTGGTTTTGTGAAACCTTTTGCTCATTTTATTGCTTATCTTCTTCATTTTGTCGCTTTTTGTGAAGGTGTTTGCTCATTTTGTCACTCATTTAGTCCATTATGACAACTTACATGATAATTTTGCTAATTTCTCTTAATATAATTAACAATTTTGTTCTTTTTTAAATTCCTGCTCATTGTGATGGAGCAAAATGGAATTGAGCCAAAGTATACTTTCTCCCTTACAAATATAAATAAAAGTAAAGCATATTCTCTGAAGTATGTTTGATGGGAAAAGCTCCTCGTGTGAAGGACTAAATGCACGTCAAGGCTCACAGTTCAAGGTGCTTTATTGTCATGAAAGAACAATATTTGACCTCAAAGGCACCTTGAACCTTGAAGTAAGTTTCATTGGAAAAGCTTCCCGTGCAAAGGAGGAAATGTACTTGAGGTCTAGCCACCACTCGATGGAAATACATGTGTAATAAATATTAAATTGAGTTATGTTTCTCGTCATTCGCACCCACTTCCCCTGCAGTAAGATGTTTCTTTTTGTGGTATTTTGGTGTTTGATTTGGTTCCTGTTCTCGTGGGAGTGAAGCTGAACTGAACGTACCTCGGGTTAAATCTCACCCACCACCGCTGTATATAATGTGAAACTGTAAATATGCCCGAAATGTGTTTTATGGTGATGACTCCTAGTGCTCAGGTGACAACTGGAAAAGTAATGTTTACATTTCAGACTGCGTTTCTCGCCCGTGATGTATTCATAATGTCAATATGGTGTCTTATTTTTGTGTGGAATAAATCATTTGCACTGTTTTCTGTCTTCATTTCATCTGATGCCAGCAACACAATAAGGCTTTATCTTTATTTCAAAGCAGGAAATGTATTTAACAGTATAACAAAAAGATGTACAAACACTCCTCAGATTCATAGTTTTATAAAACAATTTGTCTTCTTCACATACGTGTTCTTTTGTCGTCCCCTGCTGGAGGTTTATGACTCTGTTTTCAAACAATTTATATCAAATATTCGGTTCATTTAAGGGAAGTTTTCATTAAGAATCATTAATTAGCCTCCATATTACACCAATTTTTCACAAGATGGGTCGTGGAGCCTTTTTACTGGGAGGTTCACTTTTTTGCTGATCACTTTTGTTCACTTTGCTTAATTTTGCTTTGTTCAATTTTGATCTTTTTTATATATTGTTCATGTTTTTACATTATCGTGCATCGTTGGGGACATATTGTTCATTGTCTTGATTATTTTGATCATTTTCTTGATTTTTTGCTAATCTTTGTCCATTTTTCCCGAACATTTTGTATTCTTTTGTTCATTGTTCATTTTCTTGATTATTTTGTTCAGTTTTATTCATTTTCTTAAATATTAATTTTTTCACATTTTTGTTCATTACTTGGGACTTGTTCGTTGTCTTGATTATTTTATCATTTTTCTGTAAAATTTTTCCTTTATTTATCATTTTTTGTTCATTGTGTGAATTATTTTATTGATTTATTTGGAAACACTTGTAATTGATAACTTGCATCATTGTTTTGATTATTACTGTATTAACTTCGTCTTTTATTTGCTCAATTTTCACATTTTTGCTCATTTTATTCATTATTTGGATCATATTTTTCATAGTCTTCATTATTTTGTTCATTTTTTGTATAAATTTAGTTCAAATTTTTAGCATATTTTCTGTTCATTTTCTGGGTTGCTTTGTCATTTATAAATAAGTTTGTTCATCTCAAGGATTATGCTATAATTGCATTTGAATATTTTGTTCATCTTTTCATTGTTTTCATGTTGTTGAATAAAACCTATTATGTTCATTTTGAGTGAATTTGCATCCACATGAAATCAAAATTAAGAAAATAAGCACCAACACAACATATTAAACAAAATGAAAAGTTACTTTAAAAAAGTGATCAGGGAATGAAGAGAATAATAAGCAAAATTACTAAAATTGTTAAAAATGATCAAGAAAACAAACAGAAATGGACAAAAATAATAATAATCTGATAATCATAGCAACTTCAGTTTATAAATCGCGTTTTATGACACCCAGTGCACTTAACAATGATCACATACAATAAAAACATGATAAAAAAAAAGGAGAAAATTTTTTTAAAATGAACATAAAATGAACAAAATGAGCAGAATAAGAAGCAAAATAAACCAGAATTTATAAATAATTTGTGACCCAGTGAAAAAGGCTCCATGGCCCATTGTGGGCCCGGGTCCTCAATTTGGGAAACGCTGTGTTACATCATTAACCTAATAGCTTCTCCAGTTCATTTCAGTTATAACTTGGTCAGACGCAGCGTGTTGAGGCGGACCGGTACGATGGTGGATCCCTCTGCGTAGCTGATCTCTCGCAAAATCCCGGTCCAGCTCTGCTCTGACTCATCATATCTGTAGAAAAAAACACAAGATATTACAGTAACACAATGTCAACACATACATATAAAGCAAGAGTATGGGGATCATTTCATCATGATGTTCTGGTGGAATATAAGGCATCAGCTGGTGTCTTTTATGTCTTAAGTTTATAAAGTGAGCAAAAAATGAACAAAATAGTAAAGAAAATGAACCTAATTATCCAAAAATGGGGAAAATAAACAAAATAATTAAACAAAGTGAATAGAAATTTCAAATCTTAAATTGAATAAAATAATCAAGGAAGTAAACAATACTGGTATTAAAATAAATCAGGATTACTTTAAACACAGAAAAGTTATATATCATCTACATTTACACACTACGTAAAATTGTTTTACCGTGGTGAAAAATGCAATCATTGTAAATATCGTGGGGGACAAATTCCCCAGACCAAATCAAATGTCTCCCTGAACATTGCTGTGTTAATTTGACCCGCGACCTTTACAAGCCTTGTGGGGCTGCAGCAGAGAGACACGGCCACAGCATGATGCTGCCCTCACCATCCTGCACGGGAGAGATGGTCTGTTTATGTGCAGATGTGATGATGATGTCCCGTGTTCAAAGGTGACACATGTACTTTAATGACAGTCGTGCACGTTCATGGCATTCTCTCATTAGATTGATGAGGGGGTCGTCTGGAATGGTTTTCAGTTCGCAAGTGAGTTCGTTTGTGTCATTTCTTTTGCTTTTCATGTGCTTTAGACCATCAGCTGTTTTGTGTAGCGGAAGGGATGATGCAGAGTAAATAGTCCTATACTACTATAGCTACTACAACTACTGTACAACTCAATATTATAGCAAAAAACACACATGAGGCTTTCGCACTGGCAGGACTCCGTGCCTAATTTTGGACCAGCCGGCATGTTTACACCACTACCGGTTAAGTAAAGAGGAAAAAAACAGTCCATAACTTTAAGAAATGAAGGCCAGTCAATCCAAAAGAATCTCAAGATCGAATGTGTCCCCAAGTGAAGTCACCAAAACCATCCAACATTATGGCACCTGAGGTGGTGTAAATGGTTGGTTTCTGAGGCTGGTAGTTTTCATAAACTTCCCCTTTGCAGCAGAGGTGACTCTTGGGATTGGGGACACATTCAAAGTTGTTGAGATTTTTTGGATTCATTTCTTAAAGTAATGAAGTGAGATTTTTTTTCTGTTTATCGTCTTTTCACTTAACGGGGGTTTTTTTTTTTAACATAACTTAGATATGTACTGCAGTTGTAAAAGCACTAAAAGGCCTATTGCACAAGATGACTGATTTTCAACCAGTGGTCCACAGCCCCTTAGTGGCCTGTGAAGCCATTGCAAGTTGTCACTGTAATTTCAACGTCTAGCCAGCACCATCACAAATGAATTTCCAGCGCTGACAGCAAAAGCATGTCTCTGTGAGAGTGGATTTTCCACACTGGCAAACCTGAAGAATAAATACAGAGCAAGGCTGGAGCCAGAGGATATGAGGCCTGACCGCCTCTATACTATCAAGAAAAGACAGACATAGTGTGATTTCTGAGCATGGTGAGGAAAAGAAACCTAATCTCAACACCTGTCCTCACACTGAACCGCAGCAGTCCTCAGGTTGTTACCAAGGGGCAACGACCGGGGCTGTTCAATGAGGCCAATGTGGAAGTAACTTTACGTTGTAATCCTACCGCTCGGCCGCTGGGGAATCAATCAGCCGGCTCCAAGAAGCTTTTTTCCCATAGAGATACACTGGACTTCTATATGAAAATACTAGGCAAATACATATTTTTCATGGGTCACTATAGTCTCAAAAATTTTATTTGGACCCTCTAATAAGTAACGTGATGGTCCATCTTTAACTTTTTGCATCATTATTAAGATATTATGACAAATAATCCAACAAATGACTGCTGTGCTGGGGTCTGATTGACATGTCGCTCTAGCAGCAGCTCGCTATAGGGAAGTCGGACCGATTTAGATCTTTGTATCTTCTATTTATTCAATATGTTCATAATTATACATGAGATACACTCGACTGCAGCTGTGGGTAAGTGTTTACACTAATAACACTGTGATATGACTTTCTTTGACACTGCCTGGTGAAGTTTTACTGCATCAGTAAGACAGTGGCTAATGTTAGCTCTCCCATGAGCCCCCTGGCATGAACGCTTCTGTTTGTCCAAATATGGTTACATTTGGCTTCAGTATGCAGTCCAGGAAGTGACAACTCGATTGGCCTGAAAATGGCCCTTCATAAACTAATGGGTGACGTCACTCTGTCCAGTAATATTTACAGTCTATGGTTGCTACTTAATCAGAACGGTGGTCCCTGGATCAAAATCAGTCCGGTGGTTTAAACCACATTAAGTGGACTACCTGATGAATCTAATGAATGCCATGAGTCATCAAAACTAAATGTGTCTACTTTGGACCATGTACCATTTAAAACACGCTCTGGGTTGTTTAACACTGTTTCTTTACTACAGAATCTCATACGTGTTCTTTCACAGACGTATGTCTTCAATATTAATATGCAATGTTGAAAATCTAATCTTTTGACTGGTAGTGTTAAAGAAGGTGTCTCGCACCTCCAGATGTCCGTCATCTCTGTGGGCACAGGCTCCTCACTGGTTTCACTGGGCACCATGGCGAACCCCCCCACAGCGTACAGCAAACCTCCCATAGAGATGAGGTGCAGGGAGCTTCTGTCCTGAGGGAACTCTGTGAACTCTGACCACCTGGAAAACAACAGGACAGTAGCACAAACGCACACGGGGAAGTGATGAGGGTGTGACATCGGCTGTTATATCACTGCCTGACACAGTGAGTGGTGTTTTATGAGGAATCTCTGCACTGTGGACAGATGCTTCACATCATCATGTGGAGATAAGGAGCTCATAAAAACAGCAGACACCGGTCTTACGTGTTGCTCTCGATGTCATAGACTTCCGCAGAGCTGGTGAGGCCTGAGTCTGTGACCCCCGTCACCACAATGATCTGGTCATCGTGGACGGTCACGCCGAACAGGGAGCGGCCCGTCTTCATCGGAGCCAGGTCCTTCCACTCGAACTTGGTGGGGTTGTAGACGCACATCCTCCTCATGCACTTCCTGCAGTAAGAACATCAGGATTGAGTCCATAGCGTCCAGATCACTGTCCTCTCATATGGTCATATGATCAGGGTCAGGGTTCATAAGGTATTGCAGGCTTTTAGTTCACATGTAGTTGAGAGCTACAGCCAAAAATCGTGACTATTATGAACATTTTCATATGATCCAGTTATCAGTGATGACCACAGTAAATGTCAAATCATTATTTTGCTCAAGTAACAATGAAAAACAGACGTAGTCAAAGTTAAAGAAAGCAGACAGACAAAAACATAATTTAAAGGACATACTGTATTCTCCCGGTGATATGTCGCTCTGGAATGTTAGTCGCACGAGCCAAAAAATGCATAATGAAGAAGAAAAATATGTGTACAAGTCACTCTGGAGAACACGTCACATTTGTTCGAGGAATGCGCATCATGTGCATGACCGCCCGGCCGCCTGGCCGCATGCTTGTCGCCAGGAGCGGGAGCTCGCGGCTCGCCTCCCTGCCTCACCGGGTAAGTGACGGCACCAATACATTGGGTGTTGAGCTGATGGCAGGTATGGTTGTTACCGGTAATGCCTACATTTTAAATAGTCAGTAATACAGTTTCAGCAGATGCAGGTGCACAAGCCTACAGTGACCTCTAACGGCTGTCAGTGTGACAAACAACCAATACTCGAAATAATTTAATATACAAGTCGCTCCGGTATATTTGTCGCTCCCCTAGCCAGACTGTGCAAAAAACTGCGACGTGTAATACAGAAAATACGGTAAATGCAATATCATGTGACATGTAAAGGTTGCAAGAAATGATGTAAATGATGTGAATAATGCAAAAAAAATGACAAAAATGTCATAAAATACGTGGCAAAATGAAAGACATGTAGACTGATTAAGAATTGATTAGAAGTTAAGAACTGATTAGAAGTTTCTTCCTCTTGATTTATTTTGTTTTACGTTACAAAAAAAATCAACATGAAAGATAAAAAATGGTGTAAAAGATGCAGAAAGGTAACACTAATGTAGAAAACAAAATAGACAAAGATGTAAATAGTTGGAAAAAATGAAGCGACCCCTCATCAGTAACATCAGAGACATTAACATCTGCTTTACGTTCACTCATTCTAACTTTATCAAGTGAAACAACGTCAAAGGTCCCACGGTTTGTTACTTTACTGGATGTTGTGGTTTCTATAAAGTCTGTGGTGTATAATATAAGCTATGAAAACACAGTTCTGTCCGTCCTGAGAAATCCAGGAAAAAACAAGCTATTCTGAGTTTTTGATTTGTGACATCACAAGTAACGAGTAAAGACAGTTGGAAAACAAGTAGGACAGTGGGTCTCGAGGACTAGGGTTGGCCACACCTGCATTAGTCCCATCCTCATGCAGAAGAATTCTAAATTGGATTTTTTTTTTATGTAAAGAGGGCATGAAACACCGAATAATGTCAATCCTTCTTATTAATGTTCACGTTTAACATGGAAACAAGGATGTCACAATCTCCACTCGATGGAGTTTATACGAGTATGTTTTTATGGATAATTTATTTAAATTTATTGTCTATGTCTTTTTTTAAGGTCTCCCTTCTAAAAGAGACCTCCATCTCAATGCAAATAACCTGGTTAAATAAAGGCAAAATAAAAATACTGTAATAATGTGAATTTATCAGTCACCAGCAAGGGGCACTGTTGGTTGATGTCATGCAGCTAGTCAAACATTTGCTGATTAAATAGTTATTCATATCCATGTCTGTGATTTACATAAATACATTTTGTTATTTTGTTTTGCAGTCTACAGAAAGAAATACTCTGTCCTTACTGCTTATTTACATGCATGAATATGAATAATAATCATATGGTCGACCAAACAATTTATATGCATTTATTTCTTCTTGATCAGACTATTGTAAGTCTTTGTCTCAGCAAAACCTCCATCGATCAAAATTTTCAGGCGAATACACTAACATTATTTGTTGCTTCATGTCTCAGCCCCGTGAAACTGCCAATATTCCTATCTTTTTTTTTTCTACACTGAATAGTCCACAAAATGATTATTTCATTAGCAATAGCTTTGTACCTTGAGCACCTTGAGAAAATAGTGTGGTTCAGCCAATCAGGGTGTTTTCTGATTTGTTGATAAAACCCCACTGAAATCAGTGTGACAGAATTAGAGAAACCTTCATTAAAACGAAGAAAAAACAAATCAAGACACCTTATTTCGTCAACACCCTCACAGAATATAGACACATGAGTCGTACACATGAAACCTTCAAAGCGGTTTGGTGAAATATCTGATGTTTCTTTCCTTCTTTCTGCAAGTTTTGTTACTTTTGCTGGTGACTGTGCAGTGTTTGCTTTGTCTGATTATGTGATATACACTATATAATAAGTTGGCAGTTGTGTCATTATGTCTTATTTTGTTCTATGTCGGGGACACACGATGGGTTTGAATAAAGGAGTAGAACACAGTCCAGTCTCACAAACATCCTTTGCAATATTAAAGTGTATTAGTAGGGTCACGTACTTGCTTTCAGACTTTCCTCCAATGACGTAGATGAGGCCTTTGTGTGAAACAGTCCCATGGCCGTAGACTTGGTAAGGCAAAGGGTCCGACTCACCCCATTTAAAAGACCTGAGCGAGAAACACAAGTCAGATTGATGATCTTTACAACGTATTTCTATGTATTTTAGAATAGATGCTTTTACCCACATATTTAAGACACACTGTGGTGTGTGTAGCCTACTTACTGTCTGTCGTAGATCATGACCGAGTCCAGGACGTGTTCTCCTTCCTTCAGTTCTTTTCCTCCCACAACAAAGATGGAGTTTTCAGCTTCAGTGAAACCAAACAGACACCGGGGGTTTGGCTGCGCGGGCATCCCTAACCACTCTGAACTCACAGGGTCAAACTGAGAAGGAAGAGATGACTCATAAAAAAATCTGTATCCCATAGACATACACTTTAACTTGGTCTAAATCAACCTGTTTGTGTGATGTCACAAATACAAAGTCAGTGCCCTCACTCAGTCCTCCAGGACCATTAGAACCACCAGAACCACCAGGATCATCCAGGTGGCATCTATATGATGGGATCCATAGATATTTATGCACATATGTTGAACTGGCTGCTTCAGTCTGATGCATCAGTGTGGTTTTCCAATTTAAACCACTGTGTCGGCACATACACATGCACTGCTTTACATGTACAGTACTTGAGTAGTTTTCTGGGAGCAAAAATCAACAATCAAGTAAGTTGGCAAAATACACAAGAAATTAACAAAATAGTCAATAAGATGTGGAAAAATGAACAAATAGTCAATCAAATCAATAACAAAATAAAACAAAATAAACAAAGCAACAAAATGAACGATAAATCAGCTAAATTGACAAGTAGGTGAGGAAAAATTATTAAAATAGTCAAGAAAATCAACAAAAATAAATACAAATAATCAAGTAAATTTAAAAACATGAACAAACTGAGTGACAAAATGAGCATAGCCCAGCAAATTAGTAAATAAGGTTTAAAAATGAGCAAAATAATCATGTACAGTAAATTAGCCAAATTAACAAACGGAACAACAAAATGAGCAAAATTCAGCAAAATAATCAAGTTCAAATCAGCAACAAAATCAAGAAAAAAATGAACACAATAGGCAATAAGATGAGGAGAAAATGAACAAGACAGTCAAGTAAAAAATTCAAGTAAAATCTTTTATAAAAAGACAAACACAAATGTTAGTTTGTACAATGAGTAAAAGTATACTAAATAATAAAGGAAATGATGAAAAATGGACAAAATAAGGAACACAATGTAACAAAAAAAAAAGAACAAAAGATGAAGCACGTCTCATAAGTAAATCCTGAGCAGGTCATGAAGAAAGTAAAGAGTGTTTATTGTCATGTATTTTTTACATTTACACTATACATTGTTATATGTGGAGTAAAAAAACCATGTTTAAACACAAGGTAGTAATAAAGTCAAGGTTATGAAGTTACTTCTACTTCAGCCACTATACTTGTTCTTTTACTTGAGTATTGTTTCTATTAACTCCGCCCACCTTTGCTTTGCTTGATTATTTTCTATGTCTTTCTTATATGTGACTTTGTCCTTTTCTTTTCAAGCTGTTGAAAATCTGCCCGTTGTGGATTAATTAAGTTGTCCGAATCTATTTTGTGGGAGTAATTATTCTTGCGCTTGCTGAAGTGTCAATCTGTTTCTCTAAATTTACTTTGTGATGTGAATAGTGGTGCAGGTACCTGTAGGAAGTATGACGTGAACAGGTCGTCCTTGTCCTCCTCGTTGTACAGAAGTCCTCCGACGACGAACACCTGGTTCTGCTCGGTGACCAGGCTGCAGTGGTTTTTGGGGATGTCCGTGGATTCTGACACCATGAAGCACTCGTTTCCTACCGGGTCATAGGCCACTGTCCCTGTGTTGTTAATCATTAGTATCAAATCCAGCTCAAACATCCCGAATCGAGGGTTGTTGTTGAGGATTCCAGGCAGGTATCCTTCTTCCTCATCATCGTTGTCATCCTCATCACTCCCCTCTCCACCCTTTGCCCCCTCTGTGCTGAGCTTCGTGGGCTTCGGAAGGCGCCCTTTATGAGCATCCTTGACAAGCTCTATGTCTTTCTTCATCTCCTGGCTGAACCGGATGTACTGGTGCCGCTCCACTTTCTCTTTGAGGTAATCCAGAGGTATCAGCCTGAAGCGGATGCAGTGCAGCAGTTCTGGCAGGTCTTTGAGGCGGTTTGCCTCATCGTGTTTGATCCAGTCCATCAACGACTCAAACACCACCTCCTCCCTCTCCACATTCAGGGCGTCTGAGGTGATGATGATGGCCAGCTCGCTTGGGCTGAGCTGCAGAAAGTCCTG
>JAQQAE010018060.1:0-11293 GCA_029823295.1 Pseudamia nigra
TAATAAACATCCCAGTGCTCTATGTCTACTAACGTTACAGTGTGCAGCAGAATAGAGCGGAGTAAACATTAGCTGCCATTAACGTACCTCCTGTACCTCTTACGTACCTCCCAACATGTCTGTGAATTACTTGAAAGAAGTATAATAATAATAATCAACAAACAGTCTGATAATAATCGACAAACAGTCTGTGATAGTAAAAGCATGTGTGTGTGGTTGAGAGAGAGCATGTAAGCTCAGTTCACTCTTGTTTTCTTGTAGGGAAACACGCTAAGGTGGACACTGATTAGTTTATACCATCATGTTAGTTGTCCGGTCTGGCTGTAAACACTCAGCAGACTATGTACTGTATTACCAAAGGGCTGAACGTATGTAATGTGGAGAATAGTGTCTGTTTGCGTGAAAGTCACATGAAAAACTCTACAGCTCACGATGACTATAATAACTTGTGAATCTAGGATTCATGCACTTCTGAAGCTATTTATTTTTTATTTGTTTGATTAAATAAACATGCTTTAGGCATTTAGTCCAAGTTAAGTGTTTGTATTATTCAACATCTTTACGCCAATTTTTTACACTTTTACTGCAAATGAATATCGGCTCCAAATATCGGTTATCGGCCTCCTTAGCTACTAATAATCGGTATCGGCCCTGAAAAACCCATATCTGTCGATCACTACTATTTGTGCAATAAACTGCAACTGTTTTGACTTGAAAAATTGTCTTTTAAACTGATAAACACCATATGTGAAGTTAGGACCAATAAGAGAGGCCTAAAGGGGTGGGTGTAAACTCTCCATCCCCCCTTTTCTTGTTAAAGCAGTAGTAGTAGCCACATATTCCAAAAGGGTGGAAATCCGAGAGCTGATAACCATGGCAAGTTTTTTTTTTTTTTTAAGATTTATTTTGGGGTTTTTGAGAGACAGGAAAGGTGGAAGAAGAGCGTGTGCAGTGTCATGCACCAAAGTACCACAAGCTGGATTTGAACCCTGGCTGCTGGGCTCTACCAGATGATCTACGGAGTCAAAATGAATCCAAGTTTAGATTGAGGGTTTAAATATGAATATAGAGGTTTTGGTGGTTGTAAATGTTATTTGGATTACCGTATATACTGAAGCCCACAGTTTCAGAAAAACAATCAATATGACTGTTTATATATTTGAAATAGATCTGGAACAATAGAACAGGATAAACAGTTAAGAGTTAAGTGATGGATCTACAGCAAGTTAAGTGATGGATCTACAGCAAGTACATCTACAATCTCTAAATCTGTCATTAAACCAGAAATAACCAACTTTTATCGACATTTGTAGCATCAGTTTGCAGCACATGTACCTCGGTGTGTAGCTGGCAGCGTAGCGGGCCGGTTGCCTTGAGCTGCTGTAGACAGAGAAAGTCCTTTTGCTGGAGTCACTGCTGTGAGCTTTCCTCACTCCTTCTTCATACAAAAGACCCACCTGTGGTCATAAAACAGCACATTCACAAACAGCAGTGGATCTTAAATTATGTCAGTGCAAGACCCAAAAGATAAATATAGCATCTCTTTATGATCCAGGGTTAGAAAATGTATTACAACACACCTACCTACCAATTTTTAACAAAAATGAATCCACATATCATAGTATTTTTATGTATTTTATTCCTTGCATGTAAAAGATAATAATATGTAGCCACTAAGGACAGAAACTGATCTTAAAAGAAGTGATAAATGAACAAAATGAGTCCAAAAAAAAAAAAACAAAGAAACAGAAAAAAAGAAACCTTCCAAATGAACAAAACTGAACAAATAAATCAATGAAATGAACAAAAATAAACAAAATAATCAAGATGTTGACCACAAAACAAATACAATAATTAACAAAGTGGTCAAAAAAGTGCAAAATAATCTACAAAAGCAATATAAATTGAAAAAAAAGGACAAAAATGAAAGGGAAAAAAAAAAAAAAAAAATCAACAAACTGAATAATAATAATAATAATAATAATAATAAGTCCACATTTTGAAATACTACTGATTTTTTTCAGGCGAGAATATCGTGGATGTAAATTAAAATCTGGGGTTGATTTATCAAGATGAAGCCTATTTAGATATTTGTTCTTATGATTTCTTTGGACATGCACAAAGTCAGGGTCTGCCTAAGTGAAGTGAGTGTGGGGGTGTTGGGGTACAGTACAGAGAGAACAGTCTTGAATTTAATGACATCCCGACACAAGATGAACTTCTATGTTCACTGTTTACATTGATAATCACGTAGTCACAGAGTAATGACATGACTGAGTCAGAGATACGTCTATGGCTGCATCACGGCGACACGTAAAAGTGTCCTTTTCACATAGTAATGTTTCAAACTGTGATGGATGTTCTGGATGTTCACTTCCGTCATAAAATCATGGAAATCCTTCAATGTTAGATCATGAACCAAGTTGTCAGTCAGTTTCCCCTTCATCATGGTACAGAGAAGTTTAGTGTTTTCTTCCTATGTCCCTCCCCTTCTAGATTTTGATTGGTCAGCACAAAAAACACCGTGTCCTGAGATGGTGATTCGGATCACCACCAAAATTTAATCTAACCTTTCATCTAATTTCATCAAAATCCATTCATTACTTTTTAAGTAATCTTGCTAACTAACAGACAGACAAATGCCAGAAAAACATAATCCCCACCACTCCTTGGTGGAAGTAATAATGATGAAAAACAAAACAAAACAAACAAAAATAAATCCACAAAATTATTAAAAATGCATGAAGGAATGAAGAAAATGAATCAAACATAATCAGGAAAATTAGCAAAATAATCACAAAGTGAACAAAAATGACTTAAATGGAACAAAATACTCAAGAAAAAGAATAAAATGGTCAAAAAAGTACCGTATTTTCTGGATTACACATCGCAGTTTTTTGCATAGTCTGGCTAGGAGAGCGACAAATATACCGAAGCGACTTGTATATTACATATTTCGCGTATTGGTTGTTTGTCACGCTGACAGCCGCTAGAGGTCTCTATCGGCTTGTGTACCTACATCTGCCGCATCTGTATTACTAACAATTTAAAATGTAGACATTACTGGTAACAACCATACCTGCCATCAGCTTAACACCGAACGTGTCGGTGTCGTCACTTACCCAGTGAGGCGAGCCGCGAGCTTTCGCTTCTGGCGTCTTGTGGGGTGGGCGGCAGCGCATGTGATGCATATTCCCTGAACAAATGCGACGTGTTCTCCAGAGCGACTTACACACATTTTTTTTTTCTTCTTCATTATGCATTTTTTGGCTCGTGAGACTAACATTCCGGAGCGACATGTCACCCGGAAAATGCGGTAACAAAATGTGTGAAATAACCAACAAAATGTACAAAAATGAAACAAAATAATGACGAAATTGATGAAAGTAATCACAGAGAGCAACAGTGACAGAAATAATCAACAACATAGACAGAATGGAATAAAATAATCAAGAAAAAAACCTAAGATTAACAAAATACATGGAATAATCAATAAAATGCAAAAAAATTGAATAAAATAAAGAAGAAAATGAGAAATACTCACAAAGAGAGAAAAAAATGACTAAAATAATTAACAAAATGGCCAAAATAGAAGAAGATAATTAAACAAATGACCCAGTTTTGGTCATGGAGTCATGCCGGTAAAGGCACAGCAATGAAAGCATGAAGTCTTCACCATGTCATTACCTGCACATCGATGGACGTCGTGTCCTCCACCACCCTCTTCATCACAGCTCTGACGTTTCGAGGCTCAATTGTGTTCACCCAGTCTCTCGTTTCCACACTCTTCCTAAGCATCTGGGAAATAATCAAGCCCTGAACCTGCAAGACAACAGGCAGCATCCAAGATGACATTAACCTGCAGAAGAAGAAGCTTTCAATGAGTGAAGTTATCAGTAGAAACCAACCTTAACATAATGATTCAGTAATTTCTGAGCTGCTTCTCTGGCTTCTGCACATAAAGTCGTGACAGGTGTAACAGGACTGTGATGCTGGAAAAAACACAAAAAAGAAAAGAGGTTCATATTATTATGAGGGTGAAGAAATACACACAAACATGCTGACAATACGCAACCAGTCAAAATAGAAAATTGTGCCAAAAAATGAGAAAAAATGAATTCCATGACTTTTCTAAAAGGCGACAAGGTTACTTAACTTCATAATTTTCCAAAGCCAAGGAAAATGAGACATGAATTTGTGAAACTGGATTGTGACTTGTGTCTATCCAGTACTAGTCAAGTTCTAATTATCACCGGTACATGTTATTTTATTGCATTCTACAGCATATTGCATAAAGGCGCATGTTTACCTGCACCAGAAACTGTTCGTCAGTGAGAGTTAGTATGTAGGAGATGGTCGAGGTTTCATAGTCCAAGCAGAGACGAGACAGCAACAGCAGAAGAGCAGGAGGAGTCGAGCCGCCTTTGTCTCCGGCACTTTCACAAAACTGACGCGATGACTGGCAAACGAACTTAATGAAGTTCACAACCAGACTCTCACGAACGCCCTGGCTACAGAATTCACCCTGTGAGAGACAACAGAGAGCTGAATTCTTGAACACCCTTTTAAACTTGTTGTTGTTAAAGGTGCAGATTTAGGAGGTTTCAGTGTGATCTCATTTGCAGAAATGAGAAAACAACACAAGCTGTGTGGTCTGGTGAAAGATCCTATGTAAAACATGCAAGAACTTTCCAACGTGTTTTTGTATTTTTTTTAGGTTACGGTATGTTAGTTTGTAAGTTTTATCTGGCATGTCTAATTAATCAATATGTATATTTTTTAAACATCCAATCACAATATAGCCCACTGTAATCACAATATGACTTTTTCAACTATTGTCACACTTTTATGCACTGACTCCTACCTATGCTGTCTGTACTTGTACAAATGGCAAATACATTTCTTGAATGTTTAGTAAGTCAGTTTCATTTCTGAGATGTAAAGCTTCAAGTCTGGCAAAATAAGCTATTTGTGAAATCAAAAATGTTGCTTTTAAATACATTCTTAAACTCATCTTTTAAATAAAAAGAGTGTAATACTCTGCATAAATGTCTAAAGCCCCCTGAAGGTTGTGAGAAGGGGCCTGTAAGAGTCAGGTTTTAATCGATTATGCATTCAAATGGAATCAGTAGAAATACAATGAAAGTCACAGAGGCATGACTAGGTTATAGGAAAAAGACATACCCCAGTATAACTACTAACCTTAAAGTACAGCTTATTGGAGAATGTAATGTCTTTAGCGGTGAAGAGATGCACTGATGCCAGCACTGACTTAACCTGATTGAGGATTGAGGCCGACAGGGATGAGAGCAGCTCTGGGAGGCTATTGGGAGCATCTCTGCCGGAGGTCGGACCCCCCAAAAGAGCCCCGCCACCTGGAGTACTAGCCACAGAGAGCCGAGGTGTGGCCAGAGCCTGCCTCACATCTGTCAGGCTATCCATGTAGAAGCTCTGGAGAGCACTCAGGTACTGCTTCACTCGCTCGGTCGCTGCACGGATCACAATTTCAGTTCCCTGATTTGGAACAGAAGAGCCCGGCAGCAGTTTGGCCACAGCCTGAAGTCGGCGGTGGAAACGGTCAAGGGCACGAACCAGGAGCGAGTTATCTCCTACTCCCTTCTCCTCTTGTATCCGTCGCTCCACAAGCGAGAAATACCGTGCAGCCAGATCATCTACAAAGGAATGCAGCTTTCCATTTGCCATCTGAGGGATGTTTTTGGATGCCAGCTCGCCTGTCTGAGCATGGTTAATAAACAGTTCTTGATAAGATGTAATTACTAAGCATAAGCTGCTGACAAACTCGTTGCAGCCTCGGTCAATGAACTCCAGGATGTCAGTCTTAGAGGTGGGAGATGGCAGAGTGCTGGTTTTAGGAGAGTTATCAGTGGGTGATCCAGCAGCTGCACCAGATGACTGTTTTTGTGAGGAAACAGCAGAAACATCTTTCACAGCTGAGGCAATCGGTCTTATCTCTGCTTCCAGGCCCTGGAGATCTGCCTCCAGTCGAGAACGGGCATGGCTGAGAAATTTATCACAGAGCTCCTCTGCCGGCTCATCCAGCTGTAGCAGCAGCTCCACACACTCTGATAAGTCTTTGGCACTTGACCCACCATCCCTAATGGTACAGTGAGACAAGACAATAGATTATCTACAAAAAAATGAAGAAAAAAAAAAAGACACAGCCAGCACCCTACACTGTCAAACACACAGAGACCACACCATGGACTGTATTACTGTACTCTAAAGCTACTATTGACTATGCAGTGATGGGCAAAGGACTCAAATATTTGTGATCATCTTTTGGCAAAGAATAACAATCAGAATCACACTTTTTCCTCACTTTAGGAAATTTAAGGTAGTGAAAACCAAAGTTTTTTGGAGGACACTTTTTGTTAATTTCCTGGAAAAATAAGCATTTTGGCTCAGATGCACAACAGGACATTTCAGGCACCAGCAGCTCATTGAGTTACTGCAGTGTAACTTTTTTACATAGTCTCCCTCTGCTCATTTTATTTGACAGAATTTTCTTTATGTTAATTTCTATGGTAGAGGTATCATTATGGAAACATGGTACGCTGTTCATTAAAAATGACTATATGTGGGATATGACAGATGTTATTTAACGAGGTGATACAAACAATTCCTCTGAAAAAAATATCATTAGTCCACATTGCCAACCCCTGTGACAAGAATATATCTTGATTTATTTTTACATCATGTCATCCGGAATGAGTGTAAGGTCTAAAATTTCCACCTGAACTTCTGCCGAAGCTCCTGCGCTAGTTTATCCATGATGGCGTGACAGTCGTCCTGAATTCCCTTGAAAGACGGTAGGTGACTATACTGCTGCAGCACACAGCGGGCGCGGCGGTGGGAGCTTACTGCCTGAGCATAGGCCTGCAGCTCCAGACACTTATTGAGCCTGGCAGGCAGCTCGAACAGAAACTGCAATTTCCTTAACAGTGTATGGACTCCTGCAGTGAAACATGACAAGACTAAAGTGTAAGAATAATTCAAGAATCAAAAAGTATTGTGTGAGGGTTCAAGTAAATTGCCTATGGGCATCTTACCTGATAGTTTTGTAATCTGTACATGTTGATCTTGAAGTGTGCCACTGATTCGAGCACTGAACTCAGTAATTGCAGCCATGTTGGTAGACAGGCAATCCATTTCGTCTTCCATCTTTTTGAAATCATTCTTCATTTTCCTTATGGTGTCTGCAAAGAGCCGGGAAAGTTGTTGAGATGTGTACATGTATACCTATCATGTCCACATAGTTATCATAAAAAAATGACATTTCAAAAGTAAATTCAGAGTTAAGCATATGAACCTGTAGCAGATATGAACTTGTTGTAGTTTTCATACACCAATGTCTGCATATCGCTATCAAGAGCGCGGATCTGCTTCACCATACAGGTCTCCTGGTCCATTAACTCTGCAAGCGAGCACTCTCTTCTAAGCTGTATTGAGGGAGAAAACCATAGTTGCCATGACAAATAGTTGCCAAAAGTCTGGAAAATATGAGCATTGCAGATCCATGTATAAATCTACAGGATGGAAAAACAATAAGGATGATAATGCATCTAAATCACAACATGGCCAAATGTTACATACACCACACAATTCCTTTGACAAAGGGAAAATAAAATAAATTAAGCACTCAAATGTTACAGAGATGGACAAGCTAAAACATCATGTTCTTCAGATAAAGGTTTGGTACAGATCACAGCAAAGTCACCATCATTTTTATATACTTTTCAAAAAAGTAGAAATATAAAAAGTACAAATGACCTTCACATGCATCATCATGGCCAATGGCTTTGGCAGTGCTCCAAATTTTATTTCTGCATAAATTTGGTTTGTGTTTGCCAAAGAAATTTCTCTGCAACTTTTGATTTTTTTAAATTGCTCAATATATGGGAAAAAAATTGCAAAAATAATGGATTTTGTTAACGCATGTCTTTAATCCTCTTCTTACGGAAATGATCATCTCTGTCTATAAAATAGTTATTATTTCTCTAGATTTTCCATAAATCACTGATGCCCAAGCATCCATCACAGCTTTTATAGTTAACACAGTGATGAAGACAGGTTTACATGCCTAAAGTGTACAGAGGTCATGTTAAGGAGGTGCACATATCTACAATACAAAGTTTTGTGTACAGCTGCATTAGCATATGGAGTATTTTCATCATAAAACACTAGTTGGCTATTCTCTGGATCATTCTTCAGAAAGCTTTTCAGATTGCAGTGTTGCTGGACAGTGTAGATGTTTGACTGATGTTTTTCATAATTGTCTAAAACCACTATGATTGTATTTATTCTACGTCATCTGAATGATTCATGTTAGGAGGTCCATACTGACTTAGCAGGTTTATGTGACCTGTATGAAAGTAGAAACGGGTAACTTGACATGAAGTGATTCACCTTGTTGAGGTAGAGCTCGGGGTCGAAATGCGGCCCATTGATATCGCAGGGATCCAGGGATTCCGGCTGCTCCTGGGCCTTTCCTTCTTCATTCATCCCGTAGTAGAGCTTCAGCATGCCGTGCACCCTGCGCCTCCTGCCGGGACCGGCGTCCCCCGAGACCGGTTCCGAGCCGTCCACCTCCCCGTCCATAGTGAGCTCGGATCAACTGAAAAATGTACGTAAATTCAAGTGAAATAAAGATGACACGTAGAGTCCAACCGCAAAACACTGCTTTAATATGTCCGCAACGAGCCGCAGTAGCTGGCTGATATGTTTCCAGGATAACTTTCTGATGCCTGTCCAAATGAGAAGGTGATTGATAAGAAAATGTGAGATTTCTGGCTAAACGTAACACGACTAGCTTAACAGAGATCCGGCGTTTCCGGGTTCGTAGCCTACCAGATGACACGCTGTCAAAGATGGTATATAGCCAAGAAAACTATCTCTCCGGAAATGCACTACGAGTACGACTACGAGGCATGACTAGTGAGTCATTATTAGGATTTTAAATTCTGAACCAAATCCTGACAAAGATTTATTGTATTATTATTACTCAAATCATTTAACAAGACCAAAAACTTTTTAAACACAGCAACAGAGCTGCACCTCCGCCATGTTGGACAAAAAGGCGTTTTGAAATACACACCATCATTTATCTTGGCTTCTATATTCTTTGGTACGGGAACTTGAGGTGTGTAAATACTTAACGCTAAAACCCAATTCTAACACAGTAGTAGATGTGTAATAAACTAGGGGGAACGCAACAACCAAAGAGACAACAACTCAAAGTATCTGTGATAAGAAATGTAAATTTTGACAACTTTAAAAGAAATATCAGGGGGACTTTTTTTTGGCCCTTATAGTCTACAATCCAATAACAGAATATAGGCCTGAAATGTTTTAAATACATTGATAGGAATTATACCAATGCTAGCTTTAGTGCTTAACTGAAGCCAGTTTAAAAAAATAATTTGAAGGCCTCTATTAGGAACTTGAGGTACAAAGACAATAAAGCCGAACATAAAAATTGGTTGTAAAAAGCAGCTACCTTTTTATGTTACTCAACATGCACAAACATACTGGGAGCAATAACTGTGCAAACCATAAAACTGCCAAAATAAAAATTCTTGATTAATTGATTTATAGATTAATTTCTGTTCAGTTTGCCTCTTATTTGATTATTTTTGTCATTTTTCTTAATTTTATTTTTTCATTTTCATTTTAACTTTGCTCATTTTCTTGGTTACTTTGTTATTCTTTTGGTCAAATATTTAATATTTTGTTCATTCTTGTTTAAATTTAGTTGCGTATGTTCTTTACTGTTCATTTTGTGGATTATTTTACACATTTTTGTTTCTTAGATTATTTTGGTAATTTTCATAAAACCTAAATTTTAATTTTTGTAGTTTTTCCATTTACTGGCATTTGCATTTATTTTTTCCTTAATTTTGCTTATTTTATTCATTTTCTTGATTATATTCCCATGTTCTTTCATTTCTCCTTTAATTTTTTTATTTTACAAACATTCAGAAAATGACTGAAAACTGTAGTAACTCAATGTGCTTTGCCTCGATCCTTACCCTAATTTTGTAGTTACAGAAGGTTTCTCAGTGGTTGTAGAGCAGAATTCCATTAGGGATGGTTTTAAACTTTGTCACTAAAACTAGCAGAAACATAATATACACAGCATCTCACAATGTAGTCAGGATGCTCTATTATCTCTCATGCATATATTTAAAACAGACATTCTTGAGAAACATGTTCACTTTACATGTTTATTAAAAAATGCATATCATACATGTTGTGACGAAGGCAGACCTGAGCACCCACTGCACAAACAATCACTGCATTATACTGTTCAGCAGCAGCCTAACCAGTCACACCAGATCACTCACATCAGATAGGAAAGTTGAAATGCACTGGATGTGGGTCATACATTACAAAACATAATTACACTTTTTTAGAACATGGCAATACCAAAATGACCCATTCCTAGATTGCAAGCACCGGAAGAGTCAGCTAAACGGTTGCAAACAAAAAGGCACTTAATGCTTGTGTAAAGTGAGAAATAACATTTAAAAATGACTTATTTCTTCATACAAACACTGACAAGGATATGAAAATTAACAGTACAAATATTTTCTCAGAAGAGCTAACAAACTACCGGTATACAAAAAAAATAATAAAAATCAGCAGATGTAAAGAATTTATTAACAGTGTATTAGTATTCATAGTGCAGTATCTCATGGTGTTTTTGTTGGAATGCTATTCTACACAACAGGACATGCATAGGGTGTGTTAGCATCAATATACTGGACTGCTGTAGTCAGGTTACATCCGTTCACATATAGTAACTTGAAGCATATAAAAGAACATTCAGTGGTTTGCATGCTCAGAAGAATCAGGAAGAACAACCTGTGAGGGCTTATGTTCAAGCGGAAGGCTTTAGTAGTTTCATACCTTCTCCGATGGCTATTAGCAAGGTGAGAGCATCATTTATGCACAACCCTGATTTTGTAAATCTTCAGCCAAGTGGAAAAACCATGTGCACTATTCCAAATTCAATTTGACTTGTATTTCATTGTAGACAGTATGAACATAATCCATTTCACTGTCCTGTCAACCTCTTTTTATTTGAAAATACACAGCCATTCCTCAATTTTTGGAGTCTACAACACGCATC
This sequence comes from Pseudamia nigra, assembly GCA_029823295.1. Taxonomy (NCBI): domain Eukaryota; kingdom Metazoa; phylum Chordata; class Actinopteri; order Kurtiformes; family Apogonidae; genus Pseudamia; species Pseudamia nigra. The sequence continues at coordinate 11,153 of JAQQAE010018060.1, forward strand.
AAGAAAAATTCGCTAGGTGCAATGTGACGGCTGGACGTGAATAAAATCAGCAATGTGATTTGAAACACATGATGCAACAAGGTTTGGTCCAAAGGGAGCATCCAGGACAGGTTTAGACCTTCAGGAGCAAAGATGGACCAA
>JAQQAE010018061.1:0-11293 GCA_029823295.1 Pseudamia nigra
GTGGCGAAACGTTTTCAACCAAATTTCCAGTCCAGTCGATGGAAGAAAAAGCCACACGCCTTGGATACTATGACCTGCATGACTGAGAATCTTCACAGACAAAATGGATGGATGGACAAGTCTTTTGGTCTCATATACAGTATATCAGTAGCTGAGAATTTTTTTTTGTCCACTCTTTTCACCATTAGCTTTTTTATCTGCTTACCATCTAGCATTGATCACTGTCTGACTCATTCTACTGTGCAGCATCTCACATGCTTTCAGTCTACAGTGGAGCCCCAGGTTATGATCTTTGTCCGTTCTGGCGTCATGGTCGTGAAGCAAAAAACTTGTGAGACGGGCACAGTTTTCACATAGGAATACATGTAAAACCAATTAATCAGTTCGAAAACCCAAGAAAACTCCTGTTCCAGGAGTAGCCACAGCTACGGGACAGACAATGAAGACAAGAAAAGTGCGAGTTTCTGTTATAGGAAGAGCTTGTTGGAACCGAGACGCTGAACACACGAGGTGAATACAGGTAGGAGTTAACAGAGTTTATTGAGGCACAAGCAGAAAAGAGATGGCAGAATGCAGAAGCCATATGGAGCTATGGAATGACAGAGTGGACAGAGAAGGAGGCTGATCGGAAAAGCCGCAGGTAGTAGACGAACTGGAGGAAACGCAGGTCAAGACCACAGGAGGAAGACGCAGGCTGAAGCCAGGATCCAGGGAGCTATGGAAAACGGAGACAAAAGGTGAGGAAAAACTTTACTAAATTCTCAAGTAATGTAAAACACTGGAACTAACAATTTCACGTCTACGCTTCCATGCGGTGGGTGAGTAGCACACACTTCCTTCAGGATCTGTTTTACTCATTGCCTGCGATTTGCACATGACCAAGTACAAAATTTTGCCTGACATCTTCCTCATGACCTGAAAAACTCGTATGTCAAAGCACTCGTAACCCGGGGTTCCACTGTATCACTATCAATTAACTAATGACTTTTAGCTAATTAGCTTCACACATACATTGCACTTTACCTTATTGACCTTTTCTTTTCTAGAGTGAAGTAACACTTTTGACAGATTACCAGTCTCTCATCGTTTGCACAATTGTAACATTAGCCATGCTGCTAGTGCCAGTTTTTTTTTTTTTTTGTTTGGTCCTTACAGAGATGTGAATGTAGTACCCTATAAGTATTGCCAGAATTTAGATTTTTCATCTGGTGCTCAGTTCTAAGTTGCAGCAGTCTCACTTCCCAACCCTAGTTCATTGGTGAACAGTTTGTGTCTAGTATCTGTCTTCCTTTTGTCTCATCCAGGCAGTGCTAGAGACCATCAGAAACCTGATGAACACAGAATGCGTTGTCCCAGATTGGCTTCATGACATCATCCTCGGCTATGGAGACCCAGGCAGCGCCCACTACTCCAAAATGCCAAATCAGATCTCCACACTGGATTTCAATGACACCTTTCTCTCTCTGGATCATTTACGGTCATGTTTCCCTGGCTCCAGTATAAAGGTTACGGAGGAAAATCCTGAACTACAAGTGCCCCCCTTCAGGTGGTATTCAACTAAATTATGAAAAGAAATATTTTCTTGATGTAGTAGTCTATATTAATAAAATCACAATTCTGTCATAAGAAAAATGATAATAGCATATCTTACATTTGGTCCTTTGAATTTCCAGAATCACATTTCCCATCTCAGACAAAAGAGATAAAGGGAAGAAGAGAAAAGCTGATGAAGAAGAAGAAGAAGAAGTGGAAAACAAAGAGGAGGACATGACTTTGATTGTTGAAGCATATGTCACCCCCAACCGTGGGCCATATCCCTACAACCAGCCCAAAAGGTGAGAGTGTGTTAGCACTGCCATGTTATAACTAAATAAGACCAGAGTCAGACGGTTGTGCAATGTTTAACCTTAGGTTCACTTTAACAGCCTCTGTGACTGTCAGTGGACTGTGACAAGCCTTAAACACAGTTAATCAGTTATCATTTGTCCCCAAAATCTGGGTCTTGAGTGAAAATGTCCACCATTTCTTATCACTCAAGAAAAAGATCAGCTGAAATTTTATGACACTCCTAACGTTTTATCAAACAGCTGTGATTGATTTGTACATTATTTATGTGGTCAAAGGCTTTTCAGCATAGTTTTCTGATGATGTAATTCTAAAATTTGATGCTACCATTGTTGTCACGTGTCACAGTTCCAAAAAGACATACATGAAATGAGAAAAATCTGCAGCTTGCGAAAATATTTCTCAATTTGTCATGTCACTATGGCTTGTGATGGTTAAATCAGTGTATATATTGGGTATACAGGTATTAAATCTCTGTGTTTTAATACGTATGCTGCTAGAAATGGAGGGTTTGAAGACTGAGTAAATAAATTAATAATTTTCAACATGTTTATAGAAATCAATTCAGATCAGTATATATTTGTTTAATCTGACCATTCATTTAAATGACTGTTTCGTGATTATTAGCGAGTAAGTTAAATTTCTGGTCATATAAAATATTTTCTTCTAAACTTAAATTCACAGTGTAATTAAGACACTAAAAACATTTTTTCTTATTCACTGCAGCACATGCATTCTTTTGCATTGTATTTGACATTCTTGCTCATATTGCTATAAAGATGACAGTACCATTTGCTGCTCAAAATTACATCTAAATATTGCTTCTCTGGGTCTGATACCTAATCAGTATCGGAAACAAAGCTATAATATTTTGTCTTGTTATCACTGCCCCAGTGCTTGTAGGAAGAGCTGGGACTGTTGTGATATGTTCGTCTACCCTTGTCTCCATGGCATTTCCTGTGAGTTGTTTGCCCTGTACTGTTGTGATGCTATTTTGGTCCCTCTGTCCATAGATGAAAATTTTTATGCAATTAAAGGTGAAAATAAAAAGCTTTTTATAGTCCTCCGCTAATTAAAACACCATATAATAATTGGCCTTGATGAAAATTAAAGAATAAAGGGGTTTAGCATTTCCAGTTGCACTTTGATATTTAAATCTTGACAGGAGTGTCATATCCATGGGGATTTAATGTTTAATGATGGTCTCAAAAACAACACAACAAAGCTTTAAAAAAAAAAAAAAAAACTAGGTGTTGGATACAGTGCAAATATTTGAACAGATTTGAGATTCTGTTGATCTTGTCAAGGCTGCACTGCAGCTCAAACTAATCCTTGATTTATTAACACCAGCGAACTAATTTTTTTTATTTCCTACAGGAATACAATTCAGTTCACACCCACTCAGATTGAAGCAATTCGTGCTGGGATGCAGCCAGGACTCACCATGGTCAGTACTGATTTTTTTAAATATTTCTACTAACTAGACTAAAGAACAGACAAGCCAAATGAAAATATCTAGATTATTGGTCTAAACCAGGGCTACTCTGGTGGAAAAATTTCCAAGGACTGCTCTGTAACTCGGAACAGTTTGTCATATAAAAAAAACACAAAAACAAAGCAATCACCTGAACTGCACTGGCAACATCTGTACAGCTGAATAGAAAACTGTGCTTAGGGACACAGTCCATTCAGTTACGGACTATCAGCCAGTAGCTCTTCAGTTCTTCTCACAATGTGAAGTGACAGACGTACAGCTTGTGATTTATTGGCTGTATCTGTCTCAAGCATAAATAACACACTTCAGCCACTGTTGGACATGCACTTTCTTGAGCAGCTGGATTGTTTTGCATTTTAAGCAGCCATGTTCAGCCACAAAAAACACATTTCTTTTAAAAAGCACCAGTGAGAGGAGGTCTGGATAAAGCCTTGCCACCCCGCTCACTGCTGTTGCTGCAGGTGCATCTGTTCTGTCTCACTGTTGTAAAGCCAGAGATCTGTACCCATTAATCAAATGTAATGTACACCAAGGGAATCTCCTCACCAGTATTTATGTTGTTGTTTGGTGTCCCTATCTCTATCACTCATGTAGACTGATGACACATTTTCCTCAAACCGCCCTCTGTAGTTTAAGTCCATGAAATAGTCCACTACACATAAACAGGTGTAAGTGTACAAACAAACCAGGTTCATGATGCAGTTTTCACAGCCATGTCATTCCAGTTTACCATTTGTATCTCAATAGTGATGTAAAAGCACACACTGTTTGGACTAAGTGCTAGTCGATGTGGTGATTGGAAGCTGGCAATGTGTCCGGAATTATTTATTACGCATCCAGGCGAGGTAAAAATGGCAGTCAGACGGGCTATCAGCAGAGTCATAAAACAACTGTGCATGCATGCCTTGCTCTGGTGCTCTCCTCACTCGCTCTAACCTTCCTTCGTTGCATATGTCACAGTCGTTAGCAGCCATAACAAACCCACTCTGTACTCCCCATCGATCTGGCTTTGCTGATTATGTACTGATTTATGCAGGAGTATTTAATTGCACTCACTATTTTTAGCAGAATCACTCACCTGAGACACAAGACCAACCTGTTTCATGAATATTTATCAGATAAATTAGTTATTTCTTTTGCACTAGTTAGGTATTATCATGATAACTAGTATACAGTGATGAAGTCTTCTTGCTTCAGATGACAAAGAGAGGCTTGATATACCTTTACCATATACCCTGTTGTTGTTGTTGTTCTCCTTTCGGCTGCTCCCCTCAGGGGTCGCCACAGCGAAATACCAATGATTCGCATGTTTGATCTGTGGATTTTTTTTTTTTTTTCACTAGCTGCATCATTGTCTACCTGTGCAGTCACTAAGATTGTCTTTGGAAGCTGTGCACATCATGGCACATGTGAGCTTGGCTACACCAGCTTAGCCACGTCTGATAAGAAGAGATTTTATGGTTGTGAAATCTGTGTTACATATCATACCGTAAGATCCACTATAGATGCACCATATGAATTTTTCATATCGTGCCATACTATAGCATCGCTCAAATAACAGATTCAATGGGGAGGTCACGTAAGCCCTATATCAATCAAAATCATGATTATAGTACATTGGGTAAGTGATAGTTCAGTTCTCCTTCTTGTCCCACGTTGCAAAACTGTTTTGTTTTTGTAGACCATGTACCACTTACATTGCTTGTCTCATAACATAGTGTGGTCAGAACTAAATCAAAAGACAAATTTTGATTTAGGCAGTGAATTTGCGGGGAAAAACAATTTTACAGTTTTACTGCATAGTATCAGTTTAAAATGAACAGTGCAGATAAGGGGGGGGGTGTAAATTCTGTTCATGGTCAAAAAGGTACCTAATAATTTAATTATAATAATTAATATTACAGTCAAGTTCCTTGTTTCTACTGACTTCTTTGATAAATGCGCCTTTGAAATGTTAGTGTGACTTGTGTGGGAGGAGTATGTAGACACGAACATGGTATTTGTATATAATTTTACATCATGCTCTAAATTCAACAAATTGTGCTGTATTTTAATATGGCGCTTTATGCCAAAACACTGTCCAAACTCAAATTATCACCAAAATTACAAAAAAAACAATGGCATAAATAGTGTTGACACAGTGTAAGTGATATATCATAGCATGAAATGATACATATAATCACACTCACTCTCTCTCTCTCTCTCTCTCTCTCTCTCTCTCTCTCTCTCTCTCTCTCTCTCTCTCTCTCTCTCTTTATTTATTATTTATTTATTTATTTTTCACACAATTCTGCAGTCAACATACATACCAGATGTGATATGTTTTGAATGAGTTTCGTGTCCAGTATCTCTTTGAAAAATGTGAAGTACAAATTATAATTCCATAGTATTATAATTCCTGACAGCTTGGTCTAAGAGACTTTTGTATTATATTACAACTTGTAATGATGTATGTTGTTGACTCTCTTTTTCCTGTCAATATACTTTACCGGTAATTCATGTTCTCTTTCTGTTGTGTCTCCAGGTTGTAGGACCACCTGGTACCGGAAAGACAGATGTTGCTGTCCAGATCATCTCGAACCTCTATCACAACTTTCCTGAGCAGAGGACCCTCATAGTCACACATTCCAACCAGGTTAATCACGCACACACCTACAGCCACGTCGCCTCAGTGACCTCTGAGATGTTTTCTTAACACCCAGCTCAAAAAGTGTGAAACTGTCTGGAGAATTTACTGCTTGTGCTCAGAACTGCCCATTAATCAGACGCTAGTCATTTTCAAAGCATGGAGGAAAAAATTAAAATCTCAGCTCCCCTGGGTCCCCACCACTCCCCCCTCAGTATTTAATCATAGACTAATCTACTGTTGTTTTATGCCAGTGGAGGCTGGCCAAAAGGAACCTCAGTTGTAAGACGGATATATTTATTCTGGTGCAGTAGTTTACAACAGACGTTAATGTATAGAAGCTTACCCTGTAGCTTAGCGGTTTCACTCAGAATGAATCCAGAGTCAAAACAAGTTTTATGTGCTCAATAATTTTCCTAGTCACAACTTTCATTCTGGAAACTTTTGGCATGTGTAAATAAAATGTTTTTTTTAATACATTCATTACATTTCAGGCAGTCTTTAAATTTTTGCTGATGAAAATATTATTTTTGGTTGACAACCCAAATAGTTATTAATCTCATTGACTACTGATAATTGCTGTCTACCTTTTAAAAATCATACAGATCAATCTCTATAAAAAAGAATATTTATCCAAATAAAAGAGCTGGTTTTCCTTTTCTGGTTGTGTTTACGTGTTACTATGATGGTTTCCTCTGTAGGCTTTGAACCAGTTGTTTGAAAAGATCATGGCTCTGGACATTGATGAACGCCACCTTCTGCGTCTGGGCCATGGAGAGGAGGAGCTGGAGACGGAGAAGGACTTCAGCAGGTGAGGACAGCTGGGACAGGTGGAGATGGAACACACACACACACACACTTATTCAGCTAAACAAACAGAAATGCACATGTGAAAGTGGAGACTGTTTGAAACTGTGTGAATGTGCATTCAATAAATGGCTACAGACGTAAAGCTCAGACATGCTGCAGAGCAACCCACACAGTTTGATCAAAGCCGACAGTGCACACACACATTCATACAAGAAGAGGTCCAGCTGCCCACATACATAATTAGTGTGAGCCAACACAGTGACAGGGCTACTCGATACGACCATATGCCAGCCAGTGGACCTGGTTTATCTTCATTAGGCATCGCTGGCCTCTCAGGCCTTTCCAGCAGTGTAAGAGATCTCTCCCTGCACTCAGAGCCGATCCTGTCTGCTTAACTTTTCATCGTCCTGGATCACAAGCTCTGACCTCATACCTAGCATACTAGCTACTCAGAGAGTACGGTAATTTCCTAAAAGTGGTGACTGACAGCATACTTTCTAGTGCTGACTAAAACAGTTCTGTCTTCCCCATAACAATTAACCTAGAGTTACATTTATTATTATTTATTTATGATTTATTTGAGAAGCTACACATGCATACACACACTACATATTCAAATAAAACTTCTAAGATAAGATAGACTTTATTTATCCCACACTGGGGAAATTCCTTTGTAACAGCAGCATACAGTGTTGACACAGAAAATAAATATAATAATAGAGCACACGTGCAGATACAGGATTTGAAATAAGATTAAAAATAAGGTCAAAAAGATAAATAGTAGTAAAAAATAAAAATACCTCATTTACACACGCACAGCATAAGAAGTAAAGGAATCAAGGAAGAAAAGTATTGCACTCAGACTGGATTATGTACAAGTTGCACAAGATAATTTTTACAAATGGTATTATTTACACAATGCATTGGTTGAAGTGAAAAAAATTGAAAGTTTCACAGCACGACTGAGGAGTAGAGTGTCATATAAATATGAATGAGTGTGTGTGTGTGTGTTTTTTTTTTTTCTCATTATACGCCTTGCAGTTTGGTTGAAGAAATGTCTAAAGTATATAGTTATTTTTTTTGTTATTCTGGAAACTAAAAAAAACAGTTTTGTGTTTTTCTGTCTGCATATATGCTTTTTTAAAAGTTTGAGCTGTGTATTATTTACCACCATGGGCCAACAATCACAACTTAAAACTGAATGTGGAAGTCTCTTAAAGTGTAGCAGCTGTGATGGAACCCAGATGCTGGTTTTAAAAAAATCACACTGAAGTCTTTGATGTCTGCTATGTTAAACTTTGATTGACATGCCTGATTTGCTCACCTGCTCAATGGGACTTTGTGAGCTTCTTTTCTTGAATGAAATATGCTGTTCCCTGACAGACAGCTCCAGTAGGTAGTGGGTTTGACTACATGATTTTGCTGGGCACATATTTCTTGGAAGAATTTGTTTAATTGAGTTGGTGTTAACCTTACCTTACCCTCTTTTCAAAATGTAGTAACTTCTGGATCAAAAAAGGCTTTATTCAGTCTATATTCACAACATTCAAGAAGTTCAGTTTAACCTGCAGGAGTTTGTGTCATGTGTTTGTTAAAGTCATAATGACTGACAATGGGTTACAATCAGCTTTGCAGAATTGTCTTGATTTTAATCAGCCATAACATTACAATTACTGTCAAGTGAGGTGGTAATAATGTTGATTATCTTGTAGAAGTGACACTTCTTAGTGGGTGGGGTCTCTGAGGTGGCAAGTGAACTCTTGACCCTGAAGGTTGATGTGTTGGCAGCAGTAAAATAAGCAGCATAATGATATTGAGTATGAAAGTCTTGTTATCAGATACAACAGCCCACGCTGAGAGGTCTTTTGGTCATCTCTTGAAAAAAGTGGGCCTTTGAGAGTAAAATAATTCCACTGGGGCTGTAAAAATTTATGAGTTAATCCAGATTAATTAATTTACATGATTAATTTGATTAACATTTTTAATGCAATTAACACATGCGCAGTGCACCGTTGAAAATGGTGCAGTACAACTGGAAATTGTGGGGGCACTCTAGCACAGTACAGCTCATGTGGGGGTCAAATAGAAGAAGAAAAACAACAGAACACACCATAAACACCGAAAGATTAACAGAAATGGCTCCACTTTTTGAGGACAGTCTGTGCCATAGACTGTACATTAGTGTCATCTTGGACAATATCTTGCAGCCAAAAACAGGATTCAACCATATTTGGACATATGGCGGCAGTGCCTGTGGAGTGTAGGGAAAGCTAACTAACCACTAGCTGTACAGACGCGCTAAAACTTTACCAAGCAGTGTTAAACAGTCATAATATGGTGTTGTTAGTGTAAGCACTTAATCACAGCTGCAGTCGAACGTATCTCATGCACATCTATGCCCATATTGAATAAATGGAGGATACGAAGGTCCAATTCAGTCTGACTTCACTAGCGAGCTGTTACTATAGAGACACGTCAATCAAATCCCAGCACAGCAGTGATTCGTCAGATTGTCGTAATATCTTAAGAATGGAAAAGTTAAAGATGGACCAGATCACTTATTAGAGTGCCTCAGTAAGTCTACCTCTGACAGACTGACTGGCACAATTGCCAGGTGGATTGCAAAAAACAGCAGACCATTTAATATCGTCAAGGACACGGGCTTTACGAAGGTTTTGCAAATTGCGTCTCAAGATGCTTTGTACAGTGCACCATCAAGAAGCACCATATTGATGAAAATCCATGGGCTCCATGAAACAGAAAAGAAAATAAAGAAAGACAGTTGTCCCGACAGGAGACCACTGGACTTCAATGAGTAACACTAACTATTATATATCTTGCTACTCCTGCAACCACTGTTCAGTTTAAATAAACAAATGCAACGTGTACATATCACCTTCTGTCATGAGTGTTTTGCGCCCACAGAATGAAAAACAATGATTGGGGTTGTGATCCAGTTGTTCTTCCTTCGACCACTTTTGGAAGGCACTAGCCACATCAAGCTGGGAGCACTCAATAAGATTTCCAGGTTACACAATGTGAAGTAATACTTCAGGAGATATTGTTTAATTCATAGATGAGCAGATTTCTTTTGCAGTTCTTTGAACTAATGCTAAACTGTGGTAATAATAAAATTGTACAGAGATGCATAGATTTTAGTCAATTAATGGTTCCCTGCCCCAGAAAAACATCATAGTCCCTAAGCCCTCTATAATCCTACACAAACCCCTCAAGGTTTGGCTCTGATCATGACTCTTGGCTAATAACAGGTTTCTGAACTGGGATTATTCATTTTGAGAATGAATTATCTGTAAGATTAATTATTTTTCTATAAATGTAATATATATTATAAACTATAATTAACAATGGGTAAAATCACCTGCAATCAGATTAAACCTAATATTTTAAGAATTACTTTTTTGCATTGAAGGACACATGGAATTCACAGCATTCCTGTTGTTTGTTTTTGGCAGCGAATAGAGCAAATAGCCTGAGATCAGAACCACCAGAGTCCTGTTAAGGAAGTCCCAGTTGTTGCTAGCTCACCCACATATTTGTGCAAGCCTTACTGTGTGTGTGTGTATGTTGGTGGTGTGTGATGCCTTGAAGGATAATGACTCAGTCCTTACAACTGAGAAGGTGGGGGGCAGTACACTTTAAGCACTCAAAGGGAGATTATCTCAAGATATCCAAAACATTTACCCTTCTACATGACTGTATATTTAACACGGCTAGTAGATGAATCAGCCAAAACATTTTTTATTTGCAGAAAAATCCTCTTGGCCAGGTTTTTATGACAATTTGCTCAGTGTTGTTGAATATTAATGAAGTTTTTATGCTGATACTATTTTAAGTTTCTTTGTGAGTTACATAGTTAATTACCACCTTATCCATCTGTGGCACTGAGAAAATTGCACCCCATAGGTTTTAGCAACACTTCCACAGCAGGAAGGAAAGGTTCACGTGTGCTGCTTCCTTGCTTGCACTCGAGGTACAACTATTGCTTAGTGTGAGTGTATGACTGTTGTATGATTCGGGCTGTATGTGGAAGTACCGAGTTGCATTCTTGAATTATGCAAAAATGCAGACATAAAAGAAATAGAAAGAGCTTTAGCTAGCAGCATTTAATATGTTCCTGTCTGCTTGGCTGCCTCATTATGGTATGCAGACTCGACACTCCTTTTCTACCCCACTGACACCAGGAAGAGGAGAGAGAGGCGTAGAGTTTTAATTAACACTGTATACAAGAAGAAAAATGGGAGGCAGTGCTTCATCCAAATGCATAACAAAGGGAAAGCTACAGCACTATCAATTAACAATGCCCCCCTGCATTTCATGATGGACTATGTTTTGGCTTCTTTCTAATGAGATTTTGAGTGTGGGTGACATCAGCTGCACAGAAGGAGAATGTTCAGATCAGTTGCAGATATAGATGTTAAGTGATTACCGTAATTTCCGCACTATAAACCGCACCTGATTATAAGCCTCACTGTCCAAAAATGTCACATTTTTAATTT